>OMNW01035089.1:2734-23496 GCA_900303245.1 Selene dorsalis | reverse complement strand
CCCGCAGGGCGAGCCGCTGTCCCCCCGCGCGCAGTGCTGAGGAGAGAGGGACTCTCGCGCTTCCATAAATGCCCGGTCCGTCGAAGAGGCTCGAGGCTGGGCAGCAAGATGAGCTCGTGGGTACAGCTGCTGCTCGTGTTGCTGGCGGCATGTCTGCGGTTTGGCGTAGCCGAGGTGAGTTAGCATCAATCACAGTGTGATAAACTTTTACAGTCAATTTACATTTGGCTACTTTAACTTTTGTAGCCTACATTATATCCTGCTAATAGGTCAAGCCCCAATTAAGTTTTAATGATAATTACGCAGGAGCATATGAAACAGCCTATAGGCTATCCAGTGGGTTAAACTTAAATTATACATTCAATATCCTGTTGTTTACTGTAGCAACTATTCCCTGAGAATTACATTAAGATGATATTATCTAATTTGGTTACATATCTTATTTTCAAAGATTTGTTGTACTTTTTTTCCCTTTACTTCAACTGCAAATATGCTAACATCATCCAAAACACAGAAACTATAGACAATGTGTTCCTAACAAACCCAACAAAAGATACAGAGACCTACATGATCATTTTGTGTTTTGTTTTTTTTTTTTACATAAATATCTAACATTGGAGTCTGTGCACCTGCTTCAGTCTAGTCTCATAATAAAAGCCAGTCTTTCCCTCATTGAGTCTGGGACGGGTGGTGGGATCCTCACAGAAAATAACTGTTATTCCTCCCATTAACTGGTGTTATGAATGGATGCCCAGAGGCAGACACATGCAGAGGTCTTCCTCTGTGGGAGATGAGGCAGGAAACAGAAACTGCCATGAAAGGCTCTTCTGCGGCTGGATGCTCCACGTGGTTAAGTGATGCATTCATGGATGCTCGTCCAGATGTTGAGTGAGGCCATTTAATCAGTCATTGAGCACCATCATACTGCAACATCATGCCATGGAGACCACATGTTTGTCACAGTTGTTGAGCAAGGGAGACCACATGCATTGACGCTTATGCCCATGGTGAACTGGATCAGAGGGACAAAACGACATGACATATTGTGTTGTTGTGTGAAATGTTTATCATGCATCAACACCATGTGAATCAAGTGTCTTGTTGATTTTGAGTGAAAATTTACTTTACTATTCAAGCCGGAACATTTAGGCTTTTGAGATCTATCACATGGATGTTATCTTGAAGACGATGTGCTTATTCTTGCTGCAAATCTGTCCGAATGAAGTTCTCTTAAAATGTTTTCAGGATGAACAGGCAATAGTGAAACATTAATGCGGATAGATGCACAAAGTCTGACTGTGTGGTTGCCAAGAGTCTGGTCTAGGTCAAATGATGCTTGATGATAAGTGATGTGAATTTGAAATTACTTGAGCCTTGGCCTCTTTTTTGACAAGGTCAAAAACACAGATCAAATCTGAATGGAGGCAGAAAGAAAGATAAAATCAGATTCAATGTGTGTGAACCCACCTCTGCAAACGTCATATCCTTTTTTCCCTGATATGAAGTTCATAAAAGTAGGTTGCAAAGTCATGCCCAGTAAAAATGATTTTATCTTTCTTTCTGCCTCCATTCAGATTGAATCTTTGTTTCTGACCCTGGCAATTCATCCCCACAATGAAACAGCATTGTCAACAGCTTGTAAAACTAAATGGAGTTTAAACACACATACTTAACGGGTCAGTTGTGGGGAAGTGGACATTAAAACAAGTCAAGCAAGAGGGCACAACCCCTTTAAGGACATCCGACATGATTTGTGTTAAGGACTGAGGGCTGCACATGTTGGAAACTATTAACTATCAATTAATCAAAACCCAGAACATATGAAGGATGTTTAGTGTTAACATAATATGTCATCTCCCTACGTTACAAAGACCCTGAAACATAACCAGTGTTACTAGAGGTTTGACTCCTCCTTTCATTCACTAAACCAGCTCAACAGTAGAGAATGTACTGTATGTAGTCTACCATCACCCTGACGACTTCAAATAAAGGTAGATTTTGGAAAACATAACTATGATGGATGACTTTAAATTCCTGTCGTCAGCCCGTCTTTTCATTTTATGGCCTCTGTAGACACCACATGTAACAGAAAACTCAAATTGACAGTGCACGTGTTTCAGAGGGAGAGTTTTGCACGGGCTTTGAGGTATACAAGCAGGAATTCCCCCATGTCTAATTATAAAGTTATAGTCAGAGTCTGTAGGTTCAATCGTTTCCCTTATAAAACGAACGTTATCATGAGAGAATGGGTTTAAATCACATCTCGTCTTGAGTGCGAGTAATAATTTAAAAGACTGCTCAAGTATGAAGTGCTACTCATAATGAATGTATACATTCAGCCATGGACCACCAAGGAGGAATCCAGGCATTTACTTCTAGCCAACACAAACTTCTAATTATCTTTAATTGCATCAGGCGCCTTTCTTACTCAAACCTACATTATGACAAAGGAATTAATTCAAGTCACATTTATTCACACATTCTAGTGCTAAGCACGTGTAGAAATAGTTTGAGAGGCTACATGTGAAGTCTCACTCATGTGCTGTGGCTACCACTACTACTACTGCTGCTGCTGCTGCTGCTGCTGCTGCTGCTGCTGCTGCTGCGCCGACAGCAAACTCGACCCTCTAATTATCTACAATTAGATGTTCCCTCTCCTCCCCTGCCCACTGCAGCCGATGCCTGTACCTGGCATTCCTCAACATGTCCAATAGGCCTGCAGGGGATGGAGCCTTGCTTCAGGTGATAAGTCCTGGATTATGTCAAAATTTGGGGTTTTGGAGCATGTAAAATGACAAAGAGAATACCAGATGAGACACCATACGGTTATTATTGTAGGGAGCTGTTCTGTTATGCCGTACAGTTTTTAAGAAGCGGTACAGCAGAAAGCCTTGTGTGCTGCTGTAGATAAACACACAGCCAACATCATAGTAACATCATAATAGCTAATCCAACAGCTGTTGTTGCCTCTGCTTCATCATCAGAGGCACATAAAGTCCAACTGCTCCAGATGCAGATGAATGATGAGACAGACTTTGCTCAGACTCGCAGCACATTGAAATATTAGCAGGAGACTCATTCGCTTCACCTTTTATTTTTGTCATGTTATGGTTAGTTAATCAGCTCTTCTCAAAACCACAGGGACACTCCTGTAGCCTCTTCACACTCCAGATTTGAAAATGTCCCACCTTTGATAAATTTGTGTGAAAACAATTAACTTCTAAATTGAGACATTTTATTTTATTTTTTATTTTTTGGTCTTTTTCATACTGGATATTAACGAAACATTTTTAGTTTTTGGAATGTGGTTCTAGAAAACATGTAACTTCAGGACATCTCCTTGGTCTTTTGTGATGGGCCGTTTTCATCATTTTTGACCCGACTGAAAAACAATAATAAGTCAGTCAGTGCATTATAGCTAGTTCCAGTCTTACTCGTTAATGTTGATCTCAGTTACAGGACATATCTTTTTTTTACCCTCTGCACTTTGATTATTTTAGTATCTCGGCACCTTAAATGTATCAAAGTGCATGTCCCCCATAGTTACACATTGAACATTACCAATGTGTGTTTATGTATTCTGTCTGTGCGGTTTGAATCTGTTTACATCTGTTTTGTTTATCAAAACCAAAGTGTTTATTTAATATTTCCTGCTTAGACACAAATCGTCATGACAGCAGGCACCACGGCGAACAAAGGCACACATCCTATAATTAACATCAGACACAATTAGCCACGCAGGCAGGTTCGCTCCGTCGACAGAGAGAGAGAGGAAATAATCATGATGACTCCTCAGGGGCATCGGCCGTCCTGCGGTGGAGATGTGAGTGTAATACAGCAGGCATTTCCCTGCTGGATACTTTGACTGTATGGAAGGCCAAGCAACAATGGGGAAAGTCAGTGGCATACAGTGTGGGCAGGGTGAGAATACATGTTCATGCATGGATGGCTACTTCCTTTGGCCAAAACCTGCTTCCCGCCAGGATTCATTATATTCTGCAGATCCTCACTGGAATTGTACAGGGGACTGGGCTTTCAATATGACATTAAAGTGTGTTTAAAAAAGCCAGGCCAGATCGCTCCCACTGAGGTCGTCTTCAAAGTGCATCGCTTCGTCTCACAGTGAGGTGGCAAAGCAAATGAAGCGCATCCGCCGCACTTCAACCAACGTGAGGAAGTGTGCCGACCCACGTCTGATCCTTGTTCATTTCAGCCCGTCTTTTATTCATCTATTATTCCTCTTTTTTCTCCTCCTTTTTTTTAGATTCACCTCTCTTCTCCTTTCTATATCACTCCTTCCCCCACTTCCTGACTCCTTCCTGGCTCCTTTGACCCCTAAATGTTAGCAGATGAGAAGACACAACGGCAATAGTCATTCACCCTGCTCTTAGTGACCATTGTGTGTCTGCTTTGGTTAATACCCCCCAGCTCCCCTGCCCATTAATGACGGGGGGGTTAAACCCACAGTCTGTCCATACAAACAATGTAGAGCTGCTGGTTGGTTTTGTTGCGGTGGTATAGAAATATTTAGTGAAATGTTGGATTTTGTTGGTGTAATTAACAAAAGTCTCCTATTGTTAATATCAACAAATTCCAAAATCGAAGGCAGAATTTCCCTTTTGACTGTGGAGCCAGAGCCTGATATTTGTCCCGACACTTTAAAACCTCACTGTCCTCTAAAAACTACCAGCCATAAACTGGGTTTGACTGACTGACTTTGTAATTGACCATAAATGTTCTGGGTTGACCAGTTGTTAAATTAGGTAATTTGTCATATTTTTGTGGAGCATCAGAAATAGTTTGAGTCCAGATCCAAAAAGAGTTTTATAAGCAGCATTAGTGACGCTGATAGGTTACAAAAAATATAAAAAAATGTAAAAAATTAGCCTCAATATTACTTTTACAAGCACATGTATGAAGCCAGCTGCAAATTTGTAATGATTCTGTCAGAACAACCAGCAAGGGGAACATTAAGAGTGCATGCACGTGCTTATCAGGCTGTGTTTCAAATGATGCGCTGCTGTATGTGTGAGGTAGAGGGATCAGGGATGATGCAGTGAGGTGAATGTTTGCCCTGTGAACCATGCCTGTCTGTGACTGACTGAATCGGATGAGAAAAACTGTTCTCATCGACTAATATTTGGTCGACTTTCAGGGGTCGGCTCTTGAAGAGTTCCTGTTTTGTTTACTTTTCAATCACCTATTGTGCCCCAGTCATGCAACTACACATACTGAAGCACTTGTGACATGGTTGTGGAGAAGTGCGGTAGTGTTATTCCATTTCCTCAGAGGAACTGTTTGGAAAACTCTGTAATGCCCGTTGCAGGATGCAGAAGGGTGGGAAATTCTCAAATAGCTATTCTTACAGTCTCGTCCACGGCTGAAAAAAATGTCTGGATTCTTTTGTGTCATCTTCTTTTCCCATCGCCACGCTCTTAAGACGGTCGTGAGTAATGTGTTTATGATATCTTGTGTGTTTCAGGGGGACCCTCTGCCTGCAGCCCTGGTGGAGCTGGTTAGAAACAGCCCCATCTCCTCCATAGAGGACCTTCAGCTGCTGCTGCTCTCTGACTCCGTAGGTAAAGATCAGAGCGCTCTGTTATTATTTTTACACACACTAAATCCCAGTTACTACTGGGGTGATATTATGGATTATTATGGTTCGTCACGCAGTTCTACTCTTTTCATATTCATACTTTAACCTCAAAATTAAACCAGTTTTAGGTCTTGTGTTTCAACTAAATAAACTTCCAGGGCAATAGTGGTGTTTCTGCCCCTAACACTATTGTGATCTTTAATTTTCCGTATCTGTCCCAGTTTTATTTAAATGAATGAATAATGTTTTGATTGCATTGTCTAGATGTTGAAATGCAACAAACTATTTAATGGGGAACTGACAAAAAACAAAACTTAAACACAAGATAAAAAGAATAAAACATGTTCTTACTTCTTAAACGGCAGCAGGGTAGACATGCAGCACATGTTGTTCCCAGTTAACAAGAGAAACAACAAATGGATGCAGATATCATGAACATGTTTTCTCTCAAATGAAGACTTAGTCATGTGTATTTTCAGATGTTATTTCATTGGGAAAAATGCAGACAGGATTACACCAAATAATGCTTATGAAGTGCACATGGCCAATGCAAAATCAAACTGAGCTTTAACAACATCAGTTAGTGGTTACTTTTCCACTATAATTGCGACTTGTAAACATGATCAGATCAAAGTTGAAATTACAACAGTAGTCACTTTAACTAGCGCTGAATCTTTGTTTCTCTCTCTTTGCATGTGTATACTCACATGCACACTCACATCAGTCACATGTGACATTAACTACCCCCACACCCTCTTTGTTTCTCCCTCCTTCTCCTTCTGTCCTTACACACCCACATGTAAGGACTCAGGCTCATGTTTTATCCGCACACATGCAGAGGGCGCCAGAATCCTTTAGAATCAAATATTACACCACGTGCCAAAAACAGACTGTGCATAAATCAGCTGCTGTGTTTAGTCAAATGATGTGTTTGTTTATTGTTTTGTCTCAGATGAGGAGGATGGGACTTCTGCAGCCAATGGAGGTCACAGACTACCAAGGAGCCTTGGTGAGCCAAGCCCCCCTCCTTCCCTTTGTTCCTCTACAGTGTTGCTCAGAACACTGCTGTTTTGTTACGCTCACAATGTAAATTTATTATGTAGACATTGCGTTTTTTTTTTCCTCTCACGTGGCACCTTAAAAAAAAAAAACCATCTCATCGCATGGCTGATAAAACATACATCAGTTTGTGAGGACACGTGTGTCTTTCCCTCAAAAACTGGTTAATATAATGTTGTAGTGCTGGCATGGAGAATTCCTGATTTTCCTCATGAATGTTAAAGTACTCCATCCTCATTAGTGTAGGGCAGTGGGTGAGCTCAGTCAGCCGTCTTTGGAGTTGATTTATGTGACAAGTATGGTTTTAGTGACACGGTGAAATCCTCCCCATTAACCTTTTTTGAGGATATCGTGATAAAGCAGATGTCTAAATCAGTAGACATCAATCTATAACAGTCTGGATGACTTCGTTGGATTCCCTCTAGTATGAGGAAACACTAATAGCCCCACATTAATCCTGGTGTGAAGCATGCCCAGTATCTTACATGTGTACAAGTCAACCTTAGTGCGACTTATTGACCAGTGAACTGTGAAACACAGTGGAATGAAATTTCCTCATGTTTCAGACCAGACTCATTTCAGATGCAATAGGTTTATTTTATAATCTGCCTTCTTCACAACAGCTACTCTTGTATCAGACATTAAATGAGCTTCATTGCTGAGAACTCACACATCACGGTATCTCATAAATAAACATTTTAGTGTCAGCCTTGATGAATGAGCCAGCTACAACTTGGCAGGGTTTAGATTTATTAAGGAGCCCTGTGTGCATTTTAATTGTTGTCTTTTCCTCATTGGTTTACCAAACACATACTCAAAGGCAAGGTGGATCCGTAAAAGGCAGTAAAACAGTAAAAGGCACTTTAACATTGTAGTGTGTTTTTAATACTAACATCCATGGTAATGCTAACACCTGTAGGCTACTACCAGTCATGCTCACACTTCGTCATGTCGTCCCTCAGACGCCCAGCCGGCGCAGCAGGCTCTGTGTAAAGTACGTACAGAGGTGGTTGAGATCACCAGGGCAATGCTGGACCGTAGCAATGCTAACTTCCTGTTATGGCCACCTTGCGTCGAGGTGCAGCGCTGCTCTGGCTGCTGCAACACCAAGAGTCTGCAATGTGCCCCTGTTGTCACACACACCAGATACTTACAGGTAAAACAAATACATACACACAAATATACAGACAGAATATGAATCACGACACACACATTTAGACGAAGCAAAAAACAGAGCCTGCGATGTGTTTTTGACACAGTTTTTTCCCTGTGACTCCCTCCTCATCAGGTCATGAAGATTGAATATGTAAATAAAAGACCCACTTATGCTAAAGCGGTGGTGTCAGTGGTGGATCACGTGGAGTGTCGATGTCAGCCCGCACCTCGTCTCCCAGTGTCCAAGAAAAAGTCGTCTCGCAGACAGCACAGCCACCTGCATCGAAACCAGACCCTCAGCCAAGAGCACGGACAGGTACAGTGAGAACGCTACTGTTGTTTAGGAGATGTTACAACCACATTGAATTCTCAGCTTAGATGTGCAAAACTGTTTATATTGGACAAACTGTTTCAGTTTGAACAGTCAAGGTCATGTCTCAGTATAAAGCTACAATGGAGGGTGGGTACATGTGGGTACAGATTTAGAACTTTACGCCGAACCAAATTGAACCATTTATTATAAAGTTCTCTGGAAACAAAGTGTCTAAATATTCCTCAATGCTTCTCCAACACTGATTCACAATAAAACACATCAAGGGCATTTCCTGGGGGATAACATTTTCTGTCAAACATCTGCCAGAAGAGTTACATGGTTCTCAATATTTTACTGTTGCTTAATCTGGTCATAACAGAGTGAGTTGATTTTTTTTAGATGTAGTTATTGTGTGAATTTTTAAAATCAGACATTAAATACACAGAAATACCAGACTGCAAACTATGCCTGGACACAATACAATCAGTTGCTCAGTTCCAAACCATGCTCAGTTCACTGAATTCAGTTGTGTTGAATTTTATCACCAAAGGTCAAGATGCACTCCAAGGACGAGCTCCATCAGTGGGATGAGCTGAAACAGAACCAGAGAGCCCACCTGGAGGATCTCCTGGAGCAGCACTGGAGCCCCAGAGGAGACACTTTCACTCAGCCTGAAGAAGGCTACAGCCTGGCCGGGGAGGACACATCTCGGTCTGGAGAGGCTATTCACTTTGCTCCACACTGGGCACATAACTCCAGCAGGTTCCTTGGAACTGAAGACCAGTCTGAGAATCCAGACAATATGGAGAGTAAGGATGGGAGGATCTCAGATGGCAACAAGACTGTTTCCTCAGAGGCTGGTGTTGGTGTTGAGGAAAAGAACAAGGTGGCAGAAGGTGGGAAGGGGTTTCTGCTCAATATCACTGAAGGGAAAATTGATGAGGGAAATGGGGGAAAGGACAAAGCTACACCAACACACAGCCCACCATGGGAAGAAGACAAATCTAAATTAACAAAGAGTCACACAAGTGACATCTCCAAGCCTGCTACCCGGAGTCCTCAAGCCAAATTCAGTCCAACTGAGGAAACCATTAATGAGAGAGTTGGAAGCAGGGTCCGACCGACCAAAGAGCCAAATCCAGACCCTCGAGAGCTGTCGAGACGGAGGGAGAACGAGACTCCAGATGAAGAGAGGATATTACAAATTGAAGAGGCAAAACTGGAGGAGGAGAGAAAGGAGCTTCTTCTCCTCCACAAGAGGCTGGATCAGGAGAAGGAGATACTGAGGCAGCAGCAGATGAAACGAGAAGAGGAGGAGAGGCAGAAAGAAAGAGAGACAGACGGTCGACATCACCCGCATGGTAAACATCATCATCTGCAAACAACAACACAGAAACCAGGTAATACACATGTATTTAAGACTTTGTAGTGATCAAAGCATAAACATGAAAACCAGTCAGACTGAAATAATGCTGTTAAACAAAATTGCTTGTTTTGTTTTGATCATTTTCTTTCTTTCTTTCTGTTTAATTCGACAAATATAAATTATTCTCTTACAGAGACAACAACATCTACGACTACCACAAATCAGCCCTCTGCTCCAGCAGGCCCCAGACCTCCAGCTCGTCCCAACCAAACAAAGAGAAGGATGAGGAAGAATCGCAAACGGATCAGCAAGGCAGCTATGAGAGCAATGCTAATGTAGAACTAAAACAAACCCAGGTGAGTTCACATAACTGTAAGACAAAAAATAAACATCAACAGATGAATAATGAATCAGTGAACATGAAACTGTGGAAAAGTACATGTGCAGTTCAAACTAAGCTTTTCTTTATTTTTCAGGGACACAACGTGAACTTGGTGTATTTTGTGGATAATCCAGAGGTGAAGCAGAGTGACTCCCTTCATATAAATATTTATTCATTCATTCAGTAACCTGCTCATCCTGTGAGATCTCCTCAGTAACACTACTAACTGTCTGGTGAACCTGTAATTACACCTGGATGGAGGAAAATGGGGGTGAGAAGAAAATGGAATATAAATAAAAGGTGGACCTTTTTTTTAAGAGAATACTTCCCTACAACGACAGTTGCTGGTTTTGAAGTAACAAGTGGCATCTGAAGACTGACAAATTGTGTGCAAGCACAGTACATCTGGAGGACTGAAACTGCATCGCTGTAGAACTGTGGATATTAGTGCAATTACAAAACTCGACATGGAACCATGTTTTGATATCAACAGAGAGAAACTGCACTTACATTTTGACAAAACCGAGTCTATATGGGGTTTAAATGATAAAGTTTGTTGCTGAAAGACTCGATTTTGTGATAATGAGAGTCAGACTGGACTGTGGAGTGCGTTTGGTGGAAAGATGGACAGAACTCTTCTGTGTCATGAAATAATCTCTTGTATTGTAATTGGATATTTTAAGAGACAATCAGCAGTGGAAACTAATGCAGACTAAAATGACCAATATTTCCGTGTGATAAAACATTTTAAGGGTGCAGTGTAGATTATGTTGGGAAGATAAAGCTGTGTCAGTATACCGTACAAAGGCCTGATATCATGTATTAGCTCATTAAAACAGTGATGGTCTCTCTCTAACCATATTTAATATTTAACTCATTGCAAACACTGGAATTACACAAACGTGAGCAGAGAACAAAAACAGGACATGTTGCATTAGTGAGGGTTCCTCGTTCCAAGATCTCACCACAGATGTGATGAAAACAGAGGTGCTGTCTGAAGATGAGGCGATGGCGTCACACCTGTGAACTGACTGTGTGCTATGTTTCTTATTTATTTATCTCTGCCATTACTGTGGATTAACTCTCCATAGAAATACTGCAAACAAGTTGTCAAGATACATATACAGTATTGTCTCTGTCGTCACGACTGGGTGGTTCAATCAGAAAACAGTGAACAAGTTAAAGAAAGGAAAAGATCCAAATCTTCTGTGACCTCCCAGTATCATGCAGTGGTGTAACTTCTGTGTCTAAAAAAGTGTGTGCATGTGTGTTTGTTTTGTATGCTGTGTGTGGTGTAGTGTGTGTATAGGCTTGTGCTCACACCTGCACTTCTGTCATGCATCTCAATACCCATGTAGCAGTGTATATCTGTTTCTCTCTGTCTCTTTCTCTCGTTGATAGAGAAACATCTTTCCTCCATTCAACACAATCACATTTCTTTTAAACTGCGCAAAGAAAACAACTATCTATTTCATATTTTCTACAGCTTCCTCTGTAGTTGTTGTGTAAATCTACAACACATTTTTTGTGAAATGTCATTTGCAGGAAACTCAGTGGGTCAAAAAGTGAATCAACACCTTCTAAGGAAACGTAGATATTGTTTTTGTGAACTTCCCCTAGAAACATGTGGAACCACACTGGTGATGCTCTTTGGTTTTCAGTAATCCATAATCAGTCAGACATCTTAAGTTATTGAAAAAACATTGCTATTATGTCTTTTATGTCAACTTACAACTGTTACTGATTTTGTCTGTTTTATTATGAGATATGATGAAAAAAAGGAATGTTTGTGATAACATCGCCACCTAATGCTATTTTCATATGAGTATAAGAAGCTAATGTGCTGAAATCTACTCGTTTTTGTGTTTTTATTCCAATTGTCCACTAAAGGTCCATATATGGAGTCTTTTCCAATAGGCGATGAGCAACAGACAAGTGATGCAAAACTTATCTTAAAGGCTAAAGGCTAATTCATGCATCCATGTGTCCGTGTGGGTCCATGTGATGTAACTTTTGTTTTCTGCAAAGGTGCATGTGGACCCTGTGCAGATGTCGGTGTGCAGTCCAAATTTAAATCTGTTGTGTTTCTTCGTGAGTGTCGCTGTGTATCTTTACTTTTCATGTCGACAAGCCAAATACAACAAAGCAGCTGTTCTTGTGGTTTAGGAGGTTGCCATAAAGTTTTTCAGCCCACACTGGTATAAATAGAAGTGTTATGATAATGCAAAAAGGCTGATGCAATGCAAATGTTTGCCACATTTAGTGCCTCAGTTCTGCATGTTAGTATAGCCTGCATTTGCTAGGACTAGAAACTACAGCTGAGACTGATAGTGCCATTATCTTGGTCAAAAACCAGAGTATTTCACAAATTTAATTTTCAAGAAAATTCTTGACAATTGTTTGTTGGGGTGGATATGAGTGTGTCTAACAAATTTCAGGGTAATCCATCCAATGGTTGTTAAAACATTTAACCGAAAGTCAAAAATTCGCTTTATGAGTTAGACAGTCACCAAGGTGATGAAGATTAATTCTTGGCACTCTCTTTTTTCATGGTGATCCATCCAATACTTGATTTACTTAATAACTGATATTTCAGTGTGGTGGCTCAAGCATTTGACAAACTAAGAATGTCATTCATACAGCCATGTACAAGGCCTCCAGTCACTGTCCATTCACATGATGGCTCACATGAAGGTTCAAGGCTGGAGATAAAAGTGTCCTAGATAATCCCTTTCATCTCAGATACTTAGGATTCTTTAGTTTAGCTGTTCAGATTTCCATATATACAGTACAACATCTTACAATAAGAAAACAGTAGTTTTTTTTCTTAAACACGAAGAACACTAGAAGTTGAAAGGACAATGTCACTTGATGATGTCATGAACTATCTGACTTTCTGACCACTTTGTGACCCCAGGTAGATTAATGTACTAAGCCTGTTTGTTATGTTGTGCTCACACAGTGGGCTCCAGAGACATCATATTGATTCCTTGGATTCACTGCCTCGTATTGAGTGTTTCTCCTTGTGATGTGCAGTGAGATTTGTTCAATCTGACAATCGAGACAGGAAAAAAAAACAGCAGGAGGGGTGAGGGTGGGTGGAAGGTGGGGGGTTGATGTACTGTAGGTGAACTCTGGCACACACTCTCCTGATGGTTTGTTTTTCACATTTACCCACTTGACTCTTGGCTGCAAAAACTCCCCAACTCAGCAGTCAGCTACATGGTGATGTCTGCTAATGATGGACTGAAGAAGTTGTCCACTTTCCTGTCTAAATAGAATCATTCACTGGCTTTGGAGCACAGTATTTGCTAATAAGCATCTTTAGAGGAGGAAGGCCTGACTGTCTTAATGCATTGTGGGCTAAAGAGCCATGTTGTTTTACCAATAACTAGGTTTGATCTCATATTAATGTCTCTGTCTAGCATCAGTGATTTACCCTAAGTCTTCCTACCTGTTTCTCCTTAAACTCAATGTGTATTCAGGTATTCATGCATTACTTCCTGTTGCCCCTCTGTCAATCTCACACGGATGTACTACTTCTAAACAGCAGACTATCTCCAAATTCAGCATCAAGGTGGGATGCCTGTTTTTCTGTGGGTGTCCGGGCTGCTCCCCACCCCCCATGGACTTCAAACAAGAGCAGGGAAGAGTTGTGCCGGGAGGCATGTTGACTGTGACAAACACACACAGGCATGCTCGCGCTCATTCACACACACACACAGGGGTCAACCACCATGACAGTGTGGGAGTGTCTCTCAGGGACCAGGGACTGTGACTAAAGACACATAGCTGACTAACTGACCTTAAAGGCCTGTCAGTCAGTCACTTAGCCGGTGTTACATAACCTCGATCAGCATCTGATGAGCAAAGTTAAGAAAAATATGATTTAACTATTGGTCCCAATCAAAGCCAATCAATCATTCATGCCGGTATTTGTTGGTGATCTGTTCCTCAGGCCCTAGAGCTGAAACTGCAGGCACTAAATATTGAATTTACTTATAATAATACAACTTGTTCAAACCCTAAGAATTCAATGTTAAGGACAGTGATTGTCCTCTGGGTCAGGCTTAAAAGCTACCTGGGTTTGGAAACAACCTAAATCTAAGACAAACTTTTTTTTATGTTTGCATTTTTCTCTTTCCAAAACATGAATTGTTGGTACGTTGGATATTGTAAATTGCCCTAAGATATGAATTTAAATGTTGTAGCTGTCTTTAGGTGTCAATGTGACACACTGATGGCTCATACAAGGTTCACCATGTTTTTTGTGCAATGCATGCTGGAACAAACTGAAAGTGGGATCTCAGCTCAGGCATCTGGTAGCTTCATTAGTTGTGTGTGTGTTAGTTCATTTAACATAATGTGCGACCATACTGGAAGACAGAAGTGCTTATCGGTGTTTGGAATAGCCTCAATCTAACACGGTTAAAAGCTGGCGTCATAAACACAGGCAAGACACAATAATCATAAAAATATGGAGGTAATGCCACATGGCATATGCAGTAAGATGATCTCATAGTGTTACACTCAGGTGTTCACCCAGAATGAGCCAGAAATAGCTGTGTAAACCATGAAAAAATAGAGAAAGAGGAGTTTGAACCCAGGTTACACACAGCTGGTCCAGCACAGTGTGAAGTGGGTGTGAATGTTGGATTGCAGATTTCACAAGTAACAAAAATTACTGGATGCAGCCCAGTTTCAACAGTGGAGGTGTGAGGGGACGAGGTTTTTAGACATTGATTGATGTTTTCTCCACCTTTCCACTACTCATCAAGTCATCATTAACCTTTGGGGTTAAGATTTGGTTTATGACTATAGGTGGGATCAAGACTGCAGCAAGCATGAAGTGGGTTTGGTAAAGGTTAGGGTAAGTGTCAAAAGAATTAATGAATGCATTGTCCTCCTAAGTGATACAAGTGTGTGTGTGTGTCTGCATGTGTGTTTGTGTGTGTGAAACCAGGCATTTAGACATGTGGTGGACCTCTGGGAATGTGCATCGATGCAGAACAGGAGCAGCTTTAGTTTCAGTTTCCTAGATTTTGGTTTTTAATCTAATCTCGTCTTGATCATCCACAATAGTTTAAGTCATACATTGCTGCAGTTCCCCAGGTCTTCCCCATCTCCAAAAAGGGTGAAAAGTACTGATGCTAAATATTATCAGAGCAGAGGCGTCCCTCTTCAAGAATCTCTTAAAGAGTCTCTCCTCTCTCTACTCACGCCTTTAGCAACCCATTGTGACTGTACTGTACACTTTTAGTGCACTCTGCTGTACTTGATCTTCTTTCACTTATTAAATAGATGTAGTACTAACACCATGGTCTCCTACTGCACAGTGATGTTCCTCAGTAGTGACTCACTTCCTGTAAAAGCCCTTTGATAAGTGAATATGGGAAAATATAGTAGGTTACTTTAACAGAAATACAAAACAACAGGGTGTCATTACACTAGTCTGACAAAATACATCTAATTATCAAACTGCCCTGAAAGGTAAGTCTCTGCCACGACTGTCTGTGTTAGAGTTTGGCCTGGATTCCCTGATGTGCAGTGGTTAGGAAACAGGAGGCCTTTGAACAGGAGGTTACACAAGCATCCGTGTGGCGCCACGCACCCCCTACACCTTCCAGCGCTTTTATTTTCCTGTTTTTATGTACGACAAAGGACAGGGACATGCTGTACACAGATGACCACACAATCACCTCCTCATCAAGCACACACACGGACCAACGCTGGTGTTCAATACACACCGTGAACTTTAGCTGCTCCCCCCCTTTTTTTTCCACTAATGAGGATCAATATGAATCTGTCACTCACTAATGGTGGGATGGAGGAATGTGACGTTTGTGAAGCAGAACGACTGAAAAAACCAGCAGTGCGAGAAAAACACATCGAAACACCTTCCCCTCCTCTTCCACAATGTTGGTCAAGGCCAAAGAGCAAGCGCTTTCACGGGCATCGTGACTCAATCGGTGTGTGTCACGCTGCTCCTCAGCCTCATCAAACAGGAAACTGTACCTAGCGATGGGCTGAAAACACAGGAAGTTGATATCAGCATGCCTGGAATTCCAGCATTGTGTTCTCCGACAAGAAAGACGTCTGCATCCCTCAAGCACAACATGATATAAATGTTTTACAGTAACGTACTGCGGCCTCCAACGTGCTTCAACAACATATACTGTGAGTGGCACAACCTCACACCTGCCTCCAGAAACTCACAGACCCTGAATACGGTGAACAGCCCTGCCAGGCTGGACAGATGTGCAGATAAACAGAGCAATAAATGTGTGCGTTTGTAACCACTGAATACACAGCTCCGTATAGACACAGTGATATCCACCCTCTGATTTTGAGCACAGCTGCCAAATTGCTATAAAGAAATGTGTTACCTGAATATTTTGCACCTGTTCACAAATGCAGACACGCACTGGTGATGCATCCAGGGTAACAAATGGGTGAAAGACGAAGAAACGCCCAGACACACAGAATCTGCGCCTGTGGACAAAAACTATGAATGGAGTTTGGTTAGCACCTTATGTTTGTCATGTTATGACTTGCCAATATATACATCAATGTATGAATTTCTAAGTTAATATATTATATCAGTATAAATCTCTTGTATGCACCCTTTTGCGCATTAGAGAAAGAGACAATACGAGAGAGAGTTCAATCAAAAAGAGAAAAAACAGATGCTAATGCTAAGTGTACTATATTTTTTTACCTTACCCTTTGACCTCCTACTTTTTTTATAGCTTTACCAACACAAAGCTAATCCAAATTGCAGTTGTTACTACAATGTGGAAACTATAGGTGCACTTTCATTGGTGCCCTGCAATAACTTATAGCCTTTTAATACCAGGGTCAAACATACACATAAACAGCTAAAACAAAATGGCTAGGCTATATTGTTGAGGTTACCACAGCCAGCCTTAGAAACTGAAAAGAATATAAACCAACCAAAAATACTCTTATTTATCACTTTGCAATTTGTCGTCTGAAATGAGTTTTTAGTTTTTTAGTTGGTAAACTATTTATTCATTAATAAACAGTTGATAATGTAGGTTTACTAGTTACATCAATTGAAAACATAGGATCATGTAAGTGCATCACTCACAAAATGTGTACATAGAATTTTTTTATTTCTAGAAAATGTATATAGATTTCAATATAAACCAGCAGTTCAATAGACATTATTTGTTAGCTACTAGCTGATAAAAAAAAACAGGAAGACTGTTGACAGGGAGTATCTACATGGAAATTAAAGTTTGGACATCAGCTTTCAAGCACAACATCAAGCTTTTATAACCTTTATATTCAAGCACTTGTTTCACAGTTCATCAGTCCGTCAGTAAAAACTTTAAACTCCTTTATCTCAACTTCTCAACTGTGTATATAGTTTCTGATCACTGCCTTTGTGAAGCAGGGTTAACCAGTGTCATTAATGTCTGTATTTAGGAGCCTCTGGTGAGAAAAAGTGTGTAAGCCATTTACAAAAAATGATCAATCATACTACCACTCATTGAAAACTTACATGATTTAACTCAGGTTTCTCTGTCACTTAACATCAAGTTGTGACATCAGTTGGGTCTATATATCACATGGTCAAATCTTGAATCTTGAAAGTTGGTGTTGTTGTAACATATTTTCACTACCTTGTCTTAATATTTCAAATATCTCTGCAGGCCCCAGTATAGACACATCACAATGTAGATAACAAGGAGTACACTGCATACTCTCAGCAATATGTCTACAACAAGATACCAACTGACACACATTTGTGCAAACATGCATTATTGTACAACACTGAAGTGGAGAGGACGCGTCAGCCAACGGACAAACCTTTCTCATGAAAAGCGCTTTACATCATTTGACTTCTTATCTCAGCTGTGACAGAGACACTAAATTTGAGGATGTAGTCAAATATAAAACACCTCGAGAGCTCTCTACAGTTTGTGGTTTAGATTCTGCACAAAACACAGAAACTATAGCGAGACAGTTGAATGACTCTGTGAGATTCATAAGGATAAACTTAATTGCAGGGCTGTTGTAATGCATCATTTATACAGACTTAAGAACCCTCTGTATAAGAAAGTTAATTCATTCATATCTAAGATAAGGGAAAAAGTTCGTTTCTGTGACATTTTGCACTCACAGGCTCAGCTCACTACTGCCCTCTATCGGTCAGACGGCCAGCATGATCTCAGGCCAGATAAGGAAACAGTTAATTTTCATACACAGATACACAGCACAGGTGCTTTGAATAAAGTGGGAAGCTTATGAAGAGAGAATAAATCAGTGCTTGATTAACTGTTTTATCTGCCCTTGGTGCACTCTTCCCTTGCATCATGCAGACTGCTTTGCTGCTCTCATTAAGGCGGTGGGAGGTGGCAGTAGCCTGAGGGGTGTATGGTGGCATTTCCTTTTGCCCAGTCGATGAAAGGTCCAGAGGTGTAAGGCGGAGGTTGGTCTCTGCTTGTGGCCTTGCTGATGCAAGGCTGGACGTCCATCTTATCTGACCCCAGCATGGTGGTATCTGGACTCTGTTGGTTCTGGTCGTCGCTCTCATCCCTCTGTGTGTTTGTGTTGGCACTGCTGCAAGACACAAGGTCCTGTGTGGACATGCAGACGGTGCGGTTGGGTAGACACACGTAACCTTCTCCAAAGAGAGCAAAGTTTACAGGAGGAGAGTCATCGGAGAGGCTTTTTTCTTCTTCCTTTTTCTTTTCACTTTTGACTTCCTCTGAATTTTCACTCGGTTTTGATGTCTGTTAAATAGACACAGTGATGTTCAGTATGAAATTGAATAAATGGATGTTAATTATCAACATTACCTTTCTGTCATTAACTTACTGCTATAGAGAATATAATCTGCTTAACAGCATCTCTATAGATAACTCTCATGTTTGTTAAATACATACTAAAAACCAAAGTGTCAAAACAACATATTATGGTGTTATGGAAATCATCAGCCGAACTATTCTTTGGCCAGATGTAATAGTCCATAATCCCCATCAAACCATAATGTGTTGTTTTGATGTGTCAGTGTTGTGGTTCTGAATAAGCACTTTGTATTTCTGTGTATATTGGACTGTATTTCAACGGAT
Organism: Selene dorsalis; assembly: GCA_900303245.1. Taxonomy (NCBI): domain Eukaryota; kingdom Metazoa; phylum Chordata; class Actinopteri; order Carangiformes; family Carangidae; genus Selene; species Selene dorsalis. The sequence goes on along the minus strand of OMNW01035089.1, from coordinate 4,524 downwards.
ATAAAAACACCAAAAGGATAAATAATATTGAAAACGCAGATTGTTTTAGTTTTAGTGCTAATATTTGAGAAGCTCTCTGCTCCTAGAGAGCTGGTTGTAGCTGTGAGTGTCTGACCTGACAGAATATGTATGGTCCGCTGAAACTCAAGGAGGACGTGCTGTTAACCTTATCAGTGGAGGTGAGCAAGTTTTCACTGCTCTCAATGCTGTTGTTCGACTCCAGATGCTTTTTGTCCGTGTCTGTGGTGAGCCACACTGAGCTGCAGAGAGATAGAGACATACAGTACAGGTTATCGCCAGTAATTCAGCGTCTCATGCAGGTCGGTCATTACTACTGTGCATGTTGTATTCTCTCTCGGGGATGGGAAAGTGTGTTGTAATACTGAGAAATGTCAAGTGGGAAACGTGTTACCATGAAGATATTGTGTCGTAGGTGTGCTCTTTGTAGGTGGACGTATCCTCACTCTGCAGGAAGGTCAGATTGGTGGAGGGCTGCAACACAGGAAAATACACATCACAGTGATGCACTCATCACAAACAGAAAGTTGGAATAGTTTCATTAAACTCAGGCTCACCTTGATCTCAGAGAGGATTTTGCTTTTGCCAGGAGAAGGGACTGAGTCCACCCACATGAATACCCTCCTGATTGTCCCAAATACAGTACAAGGGAGTTTTAATTAAGCATGAAAAATGAACACACAAGACTGTCACTGGTGTGTGCCCTTGAGCATGGACTACTTGTATTATGTTTGTACCCTATGTGTAAGAGTTGGTGAAGTACCTTCGACAAGCTGGAATGGTGTAGTAGAGTGTGAAGAAGACTATGACCACAAACACACTGATGACAACATATCTGAAGGTGGCGAGGTCAAAGGTGGCTGTCAGAGAGCAGAGAACAGAGTAAGTAATGATGGTGATACTGATGAAGATGATTCAAAAGCTGATGATGTTTACTTCTGAATTAAGTGATCACTCTCTACAGAAAACAACAACAACAACAATAAACCAATAAACAACAGGTGACGTGAAATGCGCATCTCAGAGTCTGTGCACATGTGGTACCTCCATGTGAAGTCCACTCCACAGGGTCAGTCCATTCAGAAGGGATCCCATTGTACTCGGAACCAGACCCAGGGGCGACCAGTGACCTGACTTTGACCTGGTACTTCTGGGATGGAGCCAGAGATTCTCCGGGGATTTCCAAGGAAAAGGACCCGTCTAAAATGTCTATCGGGCTGGAACATCCCTGATACTTAAATGCATATAAAGTCCATTAAATATTCTGTTCTGTATATTGGCACACCCCTATTAACAAAGTGATAATTGAATGATAACAAACACAATTAAGTCATAGAAAGTCCTTACCTTTTCCTCTGTCTTGTATTGGCAGACCTGATAATAAAGTGTCAGTTTTGACGAACTGTTCGGTTTAGTCCATTCAACGACCCAATTTCGGTCTTTCTCCTTCACTTTTACTGTGGGAGGTGGGTTGGTACGAACTGTGGGCCAAGACAATAGTTTGTAGAATAAATCAAATTAAGATGGTCTCTCCAAGATATTGATAGAGTCACACAATAGCTACATGAAATTAATGTTACCAAGGTCTTATTGAAGAACAAAATGCTAATATACCAGAATAAAAACAAACCCTCTTATCTTTTTGTGTGGCAGAAACAGGCAGAAATGCAGTAGTGCCTTTGAAACACTAGGTGGGGACACACATCACGTCTCTACTGTTTGCACACATCCCAGCTTGGAGTGGTTTTGGGAGGACAGTTTATCTCTACTCC
>OMNW01035088.1:2966-38565 GCA_900303245.1 Selene dorsalis | reverse complement strand
TGTACTTAGCTGAGGCAAGAACATTAATAATATGAAAAATATACAGTACCAAGCAGAAGAGTTATAGGACATGCTATAAAGGATCTTACACTTGTCTCAAACTACACACACACACACACACACAAATGTACACGCGGCTTCCTGATATATAGCTATAGTAAGCCTAGGTGACGTTTCAGAAGCAGGTGATAAACAGCAGTTAAAGGAGCCATACCCTCAGTGTGTGAAACTGTCTCCTAAATGTCACCTTGTGGAAACACTGCACAGACCCTGGGTGACAGGCACTGCTGTATGAAAACACACACAAACAAATGTGCATGTGCACACACACACACACCAAGATCTGTACAGGCCTAGTGCTATAAGGGATCCATGGAAGAGCACAAAAAGCAGGAATTCCCTGATCTTCATCAATAGTTCATGGTCTTTTCTTCATAGTCTGTGTTTCATCTTGTAGTACAAACACACAGGTTTGCTCTGCCTGTCAAACACACGTAACATCAAGATTTCTTTGAACTTAGTCAGAGTAAATGGAAACAGCAGTTTGTGTGAGAGGAACAGGCTCATTGTTCAAAAAATCATTCTTTCAGTTTAGAGTAATTTGATTAGGAGCCAACATGACAAAAACCTCTACAAGTACTGCACAACATCTGACAAAATCCTACTAAATACCGTATATAAAATGGATGGCAAATATCATTAAACATGTTGCAGTTATCTGAGAGAGAGAGCGAACCTTTCTGACCTCACGGGGATGTTATACCTTTTTAAAATCAGTATTTAATCTGATTTTAGTTCCCCTTTTGATATTTGCTCCCTTCCCTTTATGTTCTTAGAGAAAGACACTGTCCAGCTGCACTGTGCAGACAGCTGGATCCCAGCTTTGGAAGTATGTAAATCTGTGTACAAATGTGTGTGAGGAAGAGAGAGAGAGAGAGAGAGAGAGAGAGAGAGGGGAAGAAAATAGGAGAGATTGCTCACACACCATCTCTTCTCTTTCAATCAATAACTCTGTGATTCTAATAGACATTGATTGCATCTGAATCCCAGATCCCAAGTCACAAATGTGATTATAAAATGGCCAGTCTTGACACTTTATTGAAAACAATGAGGCTGGAAGGAAGAAACGGGGAGGAGGGAGGGAGTGGGAGTGACTGGTTGGGAAAGATGGATTAATCTTCTGCTTGTCAGCTTGCTGAAGCCTTCTTCCTCATTCACTTCTTCTTTTGTGTTTGTGTGCGCACGAAGAAATGTGCACATTTTTTTTCCCCCCCGCAAGATGTCAGGAGTGGTGTGTGCACTCTGGAGTGTTGAACTGTTGAAAGAGCAACAATGCGTTAGTTATGAATATTTTCTCTGGTAGCATGGCTATACTGTAAACCCTGTCTAATCTCAGCTCCCCTATTGTGGGCCTGTGAGGGCTGTGGTGGACGTGTCAGTCTCTATGACTCTATATCAAAATTTATCTCAAACATGTAGACAAGCATGATGTATAGTTTTCTCAGCTCAAATGCTGCTAATTTTTCTCCAAACATTTCATTTCACAATCCATTAATAATTTAAGTATAGTTCCAGAGTCGTGTTACTCACCAAATTAAAACATGTGCCAATCTTTTTCAGAGTGACAGCAAATCGCATGTTTTCAATTTTGTTGATGTCGCAACACTATTTGGATTACAAATTGTGGCCTTTATAAAACATCCACCAAAGCTATAATTCATTTATTATTCATCTTGCTGGAAGTTATGCCATTACAGCTGTTCTCAACAAGTGTCTTTTTAAGTTAAAGCACCAATCCAGAGTTGTGGTATGAGGCTGAAGGCTGTGTCAGAATTTAAAAGGTGGTATATCAAGCGTTTACATGCATTTACCCTTGATGACAGCCGTGCATTTCAGCTTTTATTTGTGATTGCTCTCCATTGTACATTCATTGCATTTCCATTTGGATTTGATGTGTATGTGAGTAAGAACATGTGATTGTATGCATGTCTCTTGTCTGTGTAGGTGTGTTGAATAAATGCCTGAATGAAATGCCAGTATCATGAAATGCCTGTGACTCTACTGCTGTGTGGTTCTGGTGGATATTCTCTGGTAGTTAACATCATTCCTGCAATGAAAACACCTCATTTCACCCTTTAGCTGCTGCACTTTTTTTTTTTCAACCTGCCAACAGAGTTGCTTTAAAAAAAATCTAATTATGGTTTCTTTTGAGCTGTCTGCATCACAAGCTCCTCATTTGTCCCTACACTACTCACCAAAGGCTTAAAATGCTGTTTAAACAGTTTGTTCCTGCTGCAAAGTAATTGTGCCGTGATCAGAATGGTTTCTTCCCTTCCTCTGACCTTAATATAGACACAGAGGCTTCTACATATACACAGTTCCATATAAATCATGTGTGGTTTGTGCGCTTTTTCTTGCATTTAGTTGTTCTTTTTTTTTATTGTAGAAACATGACAATAAATACAGAGTGGGATTATACAGTATTACTACAACTATGGTATAAAAGATTCAGTGAAGGATTATAAAAGTCAGGGTAGATCCAGGACGAACGCATTAAAAGGGATTTCCTCAGTGACTGTGACTGCGCGTGCAGACAACAAGAGCTGCATCTTGAGCATCCACAGGAATTTTAAAGTCAAGATGCTCTCCTGCATGTTGTTTGACAAACAGGGCTGGATGTGTCTCTTCTGGCTCTTTTTCCTATGTGCCCAGCTTTTGTAAATCAAAGATTTAATTTGTCTGCATAGTATATTTGTGTTCTTGTAATTCAGTGCAGTGACGGATTATGACTTTATGATGTTTTGTGTTTTGTTCTGTTTTGTCATATATTCATATGCTTTGGTGCAAAATGTTGTCACATACAGTAGTAGTTTCGTCTACATGCCAGATCATTCCCATTTATTGTTCATTAACAAAGAGCAGCAGTCACTCTGTCAAAACTTCCATGCAAAATGAATATGATCTACTCTGTCACTCAGTATTTACGGCAACACACACACACACACACACACACAGCACTTTCTGGCAGAGTGCAATGCAATGACACTATGTGTTTATGACACGAATTCATGCATGCATAATTACACCATTTACATCTCTTCCGTCAGACTTGGGAGACAATGATCAATTTAAAATGTAAATGTGTTCCCTCCGTGTTCAATCAATTAACAGTGGAAATAACATTTGTGGGTAATTTAATGTTTTCTTTTCCTATTGCTCCCTCCTCATCTTATTACTGGTGCTCATTATATATCATTATGTATGGGGTGAATCAAGATGAAATGCCATGCATACAGTAAAATGCACATATTTTCAAATATATTCAGAGCAGGTTTGCTTCACATACACACTTCAGTGGAGAAGGTGGTGTGGAGGCCCAGTGGAGGAGGAAGTGTAGGAGGGTTAATCATTCAGTGACTCCATCCATGTGTTTGAAGCAGAAAACTTGCCTCTTTCTGGGTCTGTGATTTGTTTGTGCTGTTGTTTCCTTTGGAAACTTTCCTGTCTCTGAATATTTAACGTGATGTATTCAGACACACATCAGAATGATTTTAAGTGACATGTGTTTGTGGATAGAGATTGTAGTTTGCACAGTAGGTCGTATCCGCCTTTAAAGATGGTTTTACTGCAGGTCAGTGGACTCAAAATAAATTCAATACAGACAGGAAAACATTTTAGCCAAGAATATCAGGACGGATAAACATCAGAAGACGAGAATATCTGAAGACAAGGACCTAGAAACTACGACTATTACAGAAAGAGGATATGAACACAAACACAAAATTGGCCAATGTGTGCATTTCACAGAGGGAGGTGGAAGGACGGAGAGTGATTGTGGATCAGTGCCAGTTGATATTGTGCTGAAAGCTCCTGGTCAAGTTGGTTGAGAGATGATGTCGATAGATTATATTCACAGACCACAGCGATGGATTCCCAGAACCATCGTCAGTGCATTTGTGTATGTGCGTTTGCTTGTGTGCAACAAAGAGAGAGAGGATAGATGAGTGAAATATAAGCACTCTCACGCTGCACTGGTCTGGCTCGGTCCTTATCAGTCTGCCTTGCCTTGTGAAAGAGATGAAGACACTGTTATCATTTTGTTGGCAGGAGAAAGGACTTGAGGCCCTGACATACTGAGCCAATAGGCTGTCAGGAACCGATGGGTTGTCAATGAGCACCTGTGCCTGACCATGGCCTGTAATTCTAGCAAGGAAGTTAGTTTGGAAATGGCAAATCTATTACCACAGCAAAGGGCCAATATCACTGTTGTTGGGAAAGATTGTGCAATTATACAAGGTAAAATATTGCTTGTTATGGTTATGGCGAGGCACGCTTAGTAAAGGCTAGGGAAAGATAATGATTATAATGTAATACAAAATGTTATTTGCAAGACTGGATGAGCCATCCAACACTCTTTAGCATTATATTGTATCTTTTTTGGGGGGGATTGTTGTTGCTCTTTGCATTTATATTTTGTGTCTCTGGTCTCCAACCCCCTGACCATCTGCAGTGTCCATCCCAACGGAAGAGTTTAATTCTGGGGGGACAGAAAGAGGCACGGTGGGGGCGGCTTGGTCCAGATCTCTGTGGACATGGGCTTGGCTCTCTGGAGAAATAGCTGGCAAAACATTTACTCACCTGGCCCTGGAGTGTACACACACACACAGATATGGACAGACAGACAGGCAGCTGCTAGCCTGATGGGGAGGCTGATGGAGATGATGCATGGATGAGTAAACACACACATGACACGATGGAATAAACCTGAAGCACACAAGCGCATACATTTATAGAAAAAGTAGTAAGTCATCAATATGCAAACTAACTAATTATACGACTGAGTGACATGTACGACACACCCGCCCATCCACCCACACATATAGCACTTGCATGCACACACACACATACCAGATATACAGAAATGTCAGCTTCAATATAATTTACTATCCAGTGGCTCACGATAGAGACAGAAAATTGAAAACCTATTTACAATCCAAATCAATGGGATATCAGAATGCCATTCATTGCATCCATACAACACATAAAACTTCATTAACTCAGCGACATGCTAATAGGTTTTCTACAAAAATGAGATATCATGGATGAGGCTGACATATCCAGTGTTTCAGTGTGATTTAAACTAGGAAGGAATAAGGCTTGAGGATGGGCAGACACTTTTATGAAGACGGACATACTAAATCTGGCATCACCATTGGCAGCTCATAAATATCATCATCCCTGAGATAGAAATGACTTGTAAATTGACCATAAAGCGGATATATACACACTTTTTGCGCGTGATTTAGCAGCCTGTAGCATTGAGGGATATACTGTAACAGATGTGTGATGAATGTCTATTATGTGAATGATGATACAGTATATATGCAGGGTGTGCGTATTGGGATCTACAGGGGCGAAAGGGGAAGACCCCAGGGAGCGGTGTACCACTGTGGGGTGGTCACTGCATCCCCACAGGCTTACGATAAACCATGTACAGCTGTGTTTAAAGGGGTTCACTGAGTTAATTCAATGGGACAGAGGGATGCAATGCAAGCTTATGTGTAGTCACACTCACACTGCACACACAAACACATGCACACAGTTTTCGGCAAGATCAGGAGAGCTGCTGAAATAACCCCGTGCCAGCTGGCAACAAGACCCACACAGACACACAGATACACATGCGCACCTCCCTCTAACCCACTTGACTGCATTAAAAAGGAGGCTTCATCAAAGCTATTCATGATACCTCCATAAGTCATCATCTCATTTGCAAGACAAATGGCAAAGTCAAATTGGTCAGTGCATTTTAATTAAGACCCAAGCACTGAGCTAGCATCGTCCTCTCCTCCACTGCCCTCGCAGACACCGGCTTTCACACAGCAGCACAGGTTTGCTGAACTTTTTAATTCCGACAATCAAATTTATATTTTCACACCTCAGTAACTATAACCTAAGAATTTCTGATGTAACTTGTCACTTTAATTCTAACTTGATATATATTTATTAATGGCATTTTATGGTTTTATTTGACAGCAGCAGACGGGAAATGTGTGGTGAGAGAGCAGAAGATGACATGCAGTAAATGGTCTGGCTGGCCCGGAGTCAAACTGGAGACTTGCTGATTAGAGCTTTTATGCCCATGTGATACGCACCCTGACCACCTAAATCGGCCCTAGTCCACTGTATTCAGGATACATGTCTTTGTCACTTTTCTGTAGATTGTTTTCTTTCTTTTTTTTTTACTTAACGATAACATGAAACAAAAGGTCAGAAAAAGAAAATCTGTGATTTGGTTAGACTATTTTGGCCACAATTACTATCCTTGCCTATATTAACCTTTAAGTTAAATATCATTAAATGGGATCTGAGTGAAAGCAAAAGGAAAGAAAGCAAACTGAAAACAGTGGTTGTTCATATATTTATCCCCAAGAAACAATTAAATATGAGCTTTTCAGTGTTTCTCATTGCCTGTCAGCTGTCAACACAATGCCATATGGGGTCACTGGAAGAAATATTACAGCTGTTTTGCCAAGCTGGTTAAGATCACAGAGAGAACAGGTGAGAAATTGAATATTTTATTTATTGTAAAGCCTGACATGCATGTAAATTCTCTACTTATCTTCAGTAAAAAAAAATGTGTGTTTAAGTTTTTAAGGCAAACCTGGGTGTCCTTGGATTGAATTAATATATGCTCATGCAGCACACAGATAGGATGTTACTCCGATGATAAAACATAATTATACAGACCCATTATCATTTGGTCCAAGCATGTTTGATCTGCACGTGGAGCGGTGACCTTAACATTAATTTTATAAGGTCATGTGATCCTGACCCTTCACGGAATTACTATTGTCACTGTAGATTGCAGCACTATTGATTTGCTGTGCTCTGAAAGCTATCTGATATTGAGATTCACACACTGTTGACTTAGCCCCACGCTTGTATTGAATAATTAAATGAAGCCAATAGGTTTGTTGATATCTAGGCAGGTCCATCCTTCAGATGACTCCAAGAGATACCCTCAGAGTCTGTCATGAGGACCAAAGTATAATAAATGAACACCGGTCTGACACACACTGACAACAATGGGCTGTCCAAGAGGCTTGGACAAATAGCGACCACCCCCCAAACACACAGTTATTGTTGACTTATTGTGTGGATTGATTTACTTGGGGTCAGTCTCTCTCAAAGGTGACACTGAGCTGCAGGACCTAAAAACCTCTTTCCTTGGTTTCATGTGTTTATTTGTTTACAAAAAGCTATCTCGGTCCATTCTTGGTATTGATTTCTGAACAGCTACAAAGTTATTACCCTGTCAAGAAGCAGCATGCCTTAAAACCACTTATACCCCTCATATACACAGATCCACTGGTCCCACCAGTGGATCTGTGTTTACAAACATATCTGGTCTCTTCATGCATTTCAAACCCACCGAGCCTTTTTTTTTTTTTTTTTTAATAAAAATTCTTGCAGTTTCCAAAGATACCAAACAAGAAGGGTTAGCTCAATTTCACGGGAATATGTAGCTATACAGAAACACTGTAGGCTTCAAATCGCATTTGATGTGACACTGAAGCCATGAAGAGCCACAGTCACATCTCCAGTGAAGCACTGGCATGAGAAAATACAGGAATAGACTAATTCAAACGTCCCACCACAAATTAGCTCTATGCGGTTAAATGTACTGTTATCATCTCACATTTCACAGTTTTAGCAATGTCTTCACAGTTTATAGTTTTTTTTTTGGAAGCGAATAGAACGCGCAGGTGCACGTGATTACAGTCACGTGAGTCCAAGCTGGCGGTAATTAGTCGTATGACGCCATATCCTCTTTACCTACGTATCTCTAGGTGAACGCTGTTTAAAAAACAAACAAACAAACAAACACACAAAACAACTTTAGCACATTAATTTGAGTTTAAATTGGTGTTAAAAATGCCTTTGGACATGGGAGTTTACTTTTTGGACCGTGGGCTGTGGAAAACATCCAAGGTAAGCACGTTTTTTTATCAAAATATCGGCGATTTTCGTTTTTTTTGGTTGGATATTAGCTTGTGTGCGGATACCTCAGTGCAAAGTTTGGCTACATGCCGGCTACATTAGCTTGATTAGCTCTGTGTTAGCTGTTGTTTCGCTGTCATGGTGGCTTGTAAAGTTTTAGCAAATATGTTTCTTTGGCTTTTAAACGCAGTTTAGAGACCAAACAGGATACACTACTACTACTATGGCTTCTTTCTGAGGCAGCAGACATGTTGCACTGCGACGACTGGACTTTTCTATGGTTGTATGTGTCTTAAATTAATATGGTTTTCCCAGCTGTCATTAAGTGTAAACACTTAAAAAATGTTGCAGTGAGTTGTTGTCATTAAGTGGTCACAGCAGCAGCAGCAGCAGCTCCACAGGGCCAGTGATGCACTTGTTTTGTATTAGTCAGTGTCAGTGGAGGTTTTTCGGCCTGTAGGTGGGGCTCTGATGCAGTGTTTCAAAGCCCAGGCACCGGCCTGGAAATGACAGCAGGGAGGGAGGGAGAGAGAGACTGGGGAAGAGAGGGAAGGAGAGAAGCAGTAAGGGAGGACGAGATATTGCAGCAGGCACGGACACCTCCCCAAAACAACCCCCCTCCCCGCGCGCGCCCTAAACGCTTACTACCTGTGAAATGTGTCCAAACCGTGTGCATGCTCCCACTTGAATTATTTTTTTTCTTTTTTAAGTTGTTTTCACTGAGCTCCTCGTCAACTCCTCAGACTCTGCACCCTTTCACTGACTATTTGAAATAATAACATTGCGGACCAACGGGGCTGTTTTTGAAGTTCCTGACATGAAAAGAAACCTCAACATGACTCAGTATTGTTTGCAGTATTTAGTTGATGTTGATGGATTTGTTTTGAATGGTCTTTATGTGAAGATAAGGAGTAGGCTAAATGTGCTCTTTTATGGAAAATGCATTATTCCCCCCCACCCCCATAGTGCTTATTTCGTTAAAGACATGATTACATAATTAGGCTTTTAGAATATTAATTGCTTAACATTTACGGGGGGTGGGGAGGCACACACTCCTGAAGGATGCTGAAAGATCATCAAAGAACAAAAATGCAGATTCTAATCCCCTACAACTATGCAAGTGTCGTAATTATGTTCCTCTGTTGCTTAATCTCTATCTTTAAATGATCCTGCGATTAGATATTCAAATCCGATGATCTGATCATTTCACCCCGGTATTGTAGCCTATCGTATTTGTGTAAATTCCCCTTTGGCATTGCCAAATCCCATTCTCGACGGGATGACTGCATTACATAAACCTTCGTTTGGCTGCGGGACCCACACCTCAATGCATAAACCTGTATTTTTACAAAGCTGCGTTAAAAATACAAATCAAATGCATATTAAAGTTAAAGTTGGAAATGAACTTTTTTAAATGCTTATTTATGCGATTGTGTAAAAAAATCAACATGACCCTACTTGGGACACCAGCGATGTCACTTCCCCTTAATTGGCACCTTGTTACTGTCCTTAAAAGAAATTAGACCATAAACGTGATTATAGTCCAGTAATTAATGGCTTGATGAGATGCACATTGTTTTAGTGCTCATTAATGCGCACTAAGCCTCTTTTAGGGCAGTTGCCAGGGACTTAAAAATGTAACTCAAGCGCAGCCTCTTCCAAATCCGAGATGTTACTGCGGGTGAGTCAGGATCCTTGGTGAAAACAGTCGTCTTTTGCAACGGGCAAAGCGCCATCCACTCAGTGCCTCCCGAGCCTCAAGATCCGCTGCGAATGCAAACTCCGAGGCAGCGCGCCTCTTCCTCTCTCTCTCTCTCCCTCCTGCTCCCTCTCTCCCTCCCTCCTTCTCTCTCTCTCTTTCGCACTCCGCTGCAGCACCCTCAGCACCTCAGTTGAGCAGGAGCACCGCACTGAGTCACATCTATACACACACGCTCTCTCTACACGCACACACACGTACACGCACAGACACGCACACAAGCACAGCCTCCTGCGGTATCCCGTACGGCGCAGCGGCTTTTCCAACGGCATACCAAGTGCGTCCTCGCCGAGGGATGGGAGGTGCAGCTCCCGGGTCTCAGAGCACTCAGAGCGGCGTAGTAGAGTCCTGCTGATCGGGGAATGCTGCTGGAAGTCTGCTGGTATTTCTTTTGCCCGTGCAGGAATCGCCTTCTAACTACAAACCTACCGGGGATTTAAAGTGGACAAGTCGTTTGATCAGGATATACCATTATTCTAAACGTTTCTCATTTTTGGGGGGAGTAAAAGGAGTTGGGGATCGCTCTGGACGTGCCTCTTATCCGCAGTGTCGATGCGGCTGTGAAGTGATATCTGCATAGATTACAGGTAAGGAAAGAGGGTTGCCGCGGCTTTAGTTCACTTCCCACTGTCAGTGCTGTTTTAGTGTTTTGGTGCCATTATAGCCGGGGTTTGGGTGTGAGGTTGCCACTGCACCAGCCAGGTGATTCGAGGCGGCGTGCTGCACCTGTTCCGGCTGCGCCATGCCCGCTCTGCGCACTGGCAGTTGGGCGGGTTTCATTCCGGACCTGTCCATCTGGATCGTATAACTAGCCCCGGGGAGAATTGCAGAAAAAAATTAATGACCTGCTATTTCTCTCAACTTGGGGCCATATATTGACTGGATTCTCTCTGTTCGGCGCTTCACATAATTCATACTCTCCATGCACCGAGATGGATGCATGCCCACAATGTGCTTATTCCTCTTGCAGTGTTTAAACTCTGGAGGTTAAAAAGAGAAAAGATTTGTTGAGGGTTCCGCGCCGGATTGATTGCAGCGTCTACGGGGATAAACCCAGGGCTCGGGTCTAGCATTTAGCGGCGTGTATAGACACATGGACTGCAGCTGGGATTTCGAGTCTTGGCTCAGCTCTAAAACGTGGAAATAGTCAAAACTGTTTGATATTCTTGATACACATGGCTTTGCCGGGGTGCGTAGCAACTGCAAGTCCCGCGACGTGGTTAAAATGAAAAAGGTTAATGGGAAAACATTGAGTTGCGGCGATTCACGCGGCGCGTCTGCCCCAGAAAGTTGTTAAATCCACGCCGTTTTGGAGCATTTCCTGTATCTTTTAGGGATCCACGTTGGAGGGATTTTTATGTAGTCTGTAACTGCAGCAAGCATGGTGCTGTGCAGGACCTTTCTAAGCGGTTACTTTGCAATATCAAGGCTTCAGAGTTGCGGAATCCCAAAGATTTATACCTTTGAATTTCTGCCTTTGAACCTCTCCTTGTTGGCAGTGACAGTATTTTTACAACACAGTGGCTGTGGCCGATCTGCTGTCTCGTAATTCGTGGAAAACTCTCGTTGTGGTATACAGAATCACATTTCTCCTCATGTGGCTTCCAGGATCACCGGGACGTGTCAGTCTCTTCTCAGGGCTTCTGAACTTGACCGGCGTGGCTCAGGCACAGAGCCTGAAGAAGGGGCTTGACTTCAGGAATACTCATGTTAACAGAAAACATTTCAATATCTGCTCTGAGGCTTAGTCTCTGTGGTATGCAGTAGGCTAGGGACTTTAATCTAAACCCATAGAATTCATTACCTATGGTATTACTATAATATTCCCTGAGGGTTACATGATGGGTGATGGTTTAAGTAGCGTAGTTCCTTTTAGAGATTATTAGAAAAGATTCTCTTGGGGTTATGTGCCTTAATATTGTACTAAAGCAACACCTGAATAGTTTTTTATTTTATAGAATATCATTCAAAACTTTCTCTTTTGAGGAAATTACACATCCAGCTGTGGTGATCTGAGAATGTTTTCAGGATACTGAGTTTTTTTTTTTTTTTTTTTACTTTCCGGGAAAAAATGCAGTTTAACAAACCCCTGTGACTTACATGTACTGAGATGAGTAAGAGGGACGATGAACACACTTTCTTTTGATTATTCCTGTAGAGTCATGCCACACAGAGGAAGCCAAGAGACGCAATGATGAGCAATTTTTCTACAGCATGTAAAGTTTAAGAAGCCAAACAGTGTCAGAAAAAGACACACTTGGTTTATTGAACAGTATTTGACTGTTTTTTTTATATCGTTGCGGCCATCATTCAAGTTGAGCATGCGGTTAAACATCCCCTAATGGCTCAGCATAGCTGTGGGTCATTTCCCGGCATCCGAGTCATCTAAATTTGAATGGGAGGGCTTGTTTGAGGTTGAGCTTATTTGTATACATTAAAGCAAGGAGCTTAACAGTACAGACTCGCTCTGTCGCTCTGCTTTAGAATCAGCCATGTAGTCTGATGTAGGTCTTTGACTCCAAATGTGGCTCATGCACTTTGTCTCCCTCGTCTCTCTGCTGCTCCATCACTCCCTCCTTCCTCATTTCCCCTCGCTCCCACCCTCTCTCGCACCTCATACACAGAAAGCAGCTGCTCCAGCCTATGCAAAATGCAGATCCCTAGTACAGCAGTCACAATGACTACTCTGAGCCCCTCTGGCCCTCAGTTTCTCCCTCCCTCTCTCCACCTGCACTTCCAACTCAATGCATCAATTCATTGTTGCCCCTCCAGTCCCTATTTCATGTTACTTGTACTACATGTACAGCACTGGGTTATTGTTGTTACTCAAATCTCTCATAAGGACAACAATTAGACTTTCTTAGCTGTGCTTTCAATGATCCCACCAACCGGCTTACATACTTGTTTAGAGCACACTCAAAAGAGCGTGGCTGCAGGGACAAGGCTGTATGCTGGAAAATCCATGAGGGGCAGTGTGGCTTCACAGGCTGCTGCAGCGATGGAGTAATCCCATAGACCAGGCTATCCTTCACAATTTTGATTTTGTTTCAATGGCGCAATTATAGTTGGTGTAACGGTTGAAAAATTAAGCAGAATCTATGTTAATTAGCACATACTTGAAAAATTACTGAAGGTGATATTTTGTAGTATTGGTATATTAGTTGTGTTGTATACTGCTAGGGGGGAACACAGTAGTTAAACTTTAGCCATGGCTGGTACCAAAGTCTAATGATTGTTTAATGGGCATCTGAAAACAACCTTAACAAAAACATTAGATGCTGGCAGCTGATGTGTGGTCCATTAGTCGTCGTTAAACTGCCTGTGACGGAAAAGTAGCTTGCCTACTGGGCAGAGTGTCTCCACTGCAGGCTGAAGTTCCTCTGCTCGTCTGTGTCAGCGTGACTGTGGCTGGCGGCAAGCCTGGGCGTTAGTGCCTGTTTATCAGTGTTAATGTGTGTGTCGGCCCGTTTCTGAATGTTCAGATTTGTGTGCTTGTGCCCGTAGTGTGTGAATGTCCATGTGCGTATGTCTTTTGCCGCTGTCAAGGTCTCAAGGGAAAAACATTTAGTCCTTGAGCAGTTTGATAATCCTATCTCATCTGTGTCCTGCCTTACTTGTCGTGTCACCAAATTCCAGCTCAGTCCTAAACTCTTAAAGGCTGTAAGAGCCCTTGGCACTACTCATTCTCTCTCTCCCTCCTGTCCTCCCTCCCTCTCTCTCTCTCTCTCTGTGTGCTGTCCATCAAGACCTGCCTATAGGAATTGGAACAGCAGCCTTTATCGGCCTGTAAGCACCTCACATTGACATACTACCCCCTGTCTGTTGGCCAATGTTACGGCTACAAGGCTGGAGTTTGGACCAGGGGAGCGTGGCCTTGTCAATATTATGGCTTGCTAATGGATAAACTCTCACTCCAACCTTGGCAGTAAAGACATTCATTGCATTTTGGGGGCGGTGTACTTACAAGAGCTGGCCCCTTTAGAAAATAGTCTCTGCAATGTGCTCATGTCAAGGGGGAAACTATGAATGAAAATGAATGGGCAATCTTAGAAAGATTCTCTGTGGTGATATAAATGCCTGGTAGCAGTGTAGGAAAGACTCTGGCGGAAGTGTGTTTGTGTGTCTGTGTGTGGGTGTGAATGATACATCTGTGACTGGCCTGGCGAGGCCCTATATGAATACTCTCTCTGGTCACAGAGACGTATCGTCATGTCAGACTGAATGATGCGTCTGTGGGTTGGACCTGAATGGAGCTCTCTGTTTGTTCTCATTCTCTCTTTCTGTTGCTCTCTTTCCCACTTGATGTCTCCCTCTCTTTCTCTCCCTCTGACACACACACACACACACGCGCACACACACACACACACACCCCCTCTGGGCTGTGACAGGACTACCAGCCACAGACCAGAGTCCAATTAGACCACCCTCCTCTCTCATGCCACCAAACACCACAGAGAAGATTGCAAATTGCATTTCCATGTCACCAACTGCTCTTCCCACTATAATCTTTCTCCTGTATTTTAGGACAGTCAGACACATTTTTTAACAATGGCTTTAGGGATAATATAAAATTGAATGTATAATTTTTTTTAGAGTGCCTCTTATTTCTTTTTTTCTCTTTTAGCTGCCACAGTTAAATGTAGAGGGAGTGTGTTGGTTTGGCTGGAAAGTGATTAAAGGATGAGCACTTTAACAATTTATAGTATAACTAAATTCTGAATTTTAGTCATTAAATTATTCTTGTCATAGACCTGACTGCATAAACCCACTGCCCTTGTTATATTGTCTATGTGAACTTGACTCACATTAGGATTCAAACTTGGTGTGCGATGCAAGATTCAAAGTCTATTATGTTTTAGTTGACACTTCATTAGAAAGATGGTATCACTGACTGAGGCCTTGATGGTTTTCATCTAAATTCCAATTTGGGGGGAGGATTCTATGCTACATTAAGAGAATAATTGCTTACAAGTATGTAATTAACCCTTTGGTAATGCACCATAGAGCTGCATATTGATGTTTGCCACCACAGTGACGGCAAAGATGTGAAGTGAGGATCTCCAAACAATAGGCGTTGTAAATTCTGTGGGGAGAAATCAATAAGCGTCACAGCATCGAATTTAATGAGAACCTTTGTTCTCCTCTGAACAGTTTACTCAGCACATGTGTGATGCTGACAGAGAAGATACGTACTGTATAGTCATATACTGTGTGTGTGTGTGTGTGTGTGTGAGGACCCATCCTGCTCTACAGAACTTCTTTTTTCATGTTGGCAGCTAGAGTCCTATTAAGCTGTCACGTGCTCTTATAATGGGACCTAGAACATGTACATGCTAGTATATCATGGTTGCACCACTTTTATTTTCTCCTTCCAGCCTTCTCTCATGCTTTCCTTTCATCTTCTTTCTCAGTCCTTCTCTCCCTGACTGTTTCTGCCTCCAGCTCTCTCCTCCCATATCTTTATGCCAAGCACATAACTTTATCTGTGTGTGTTTGTATGGGGGGAAAAAAAAAGAATTTAAAACGAAACCTGACTGTTGTGACATTGGAATGACCTACGAGGCAGAATATAAAGTGAGAAGAGGACACGGGATGTTGCTGTCTTAGATAGGAATCAGGGAGATGTGGAAAGGCACCAATGTATCAGTGGGTTTGCCAGACTGCTCCTTTTGATAAGACCATGTTAAACGTTTCTCCCAGGTCTCTCTGATTCATATGGAGCCGTGAGTCTGATATATAAACAGCTCTCTTTGATGCAGCAGCAGATGACACGCTGTGGCACATTGGCTCTTATGTTTGTGTGTGCCAAGCCGAGCATGACAAGCAGTAAATTAGTTTTGTTTCAGATGCATGAAATGATGAGAAAATTGTAGACAGTCTTAGGGCATTTTTTCCCCCCTCTCACTCGCTCTCATTTGCTCCCAGGGCCGACGCCTTAAGTCCACACAAGGATTAGGCCCTTAATTCTGTTTTCATCCTGCCTGTCGCAAAGAAGCATGGGCATGCATGCTGAAGTATGCATGCATGCGTGCACACACATTTTATTAATCCATATCAGACAATACCCCAGAGCTCTCAATATTTATCATGTAACCTAATTCATCCCTTGCTGCGTGCAGGCAGACACTTAGAACGGTGGGGCTTTTTTTCGCGTTACTTCATTTTTCAATAGCGATGGTTTGTTAAAGTGAGGCAGCAGGAACCGAGCCTGCTTTGTTAAAATGCTGATAAAGTGTGCAATTTTTATGTGTTGTACTTCATTATGACTATGAGCTTCTCGAGCAGCAGTGCTTTTGACATGTGAGGGTAGAGGATAATATGAGTTTGTTGACAGTTGTATGTGTATGCTCTTGACACTCCACCCTTGTTCCACCTCTCCTCTCCTTTCAACCTTATCGTCTGTGGGAGCTCAGGGGTCAAGCTGATGTGTGCGTGCATTTAAAAAAAAATGTTGAACTTGTCTCAGCTTGAAAAGAGGATCTGTGTTTACCTTGCTAGGTGCTAAAAGAGGCCAGTGACTTCTTTTTGCTAGTAAACACCCACAGCATCACTTCTCCTTTTGAAAATGACGTCATTAGTATCACTTTAAAAGGTTTTAAAAGCACCATGCACAAAGCTTTTATTTGGCTGTCTGCAAGCTGTGAAAAACACTAAAAGACTAAAAAGCTACCATGTAAAATGACTGCATTATTACTGTTATTTAAGATAGTTGGTTGAGTACTTAGTACACTCAAGCGCAGTGCTGCTGTGATTGACAAGTGTGAACAGCACTCGTGGTAAAATACCCTGAGAATGTAAATGCCGGGTTTGATTACTGTATTCTTACAGAGTAATATTGTTTCCTCACAGGGGGGATCCTCTGTGTGGACGCCCAGGGGAGTTAAGGATAATAATATGACTCGCCATTGTTTTCACCTCCACACTCTGCATCAGTCTCTGCTGTCTCCCATCTTTCACTTCCTGTCTACTCCTGAGTGTCAGTGGTGTCAGGGGGCATCAGTATGCAGTGTTACTACAGTAATTGTGAAACAGCGGGCTCAGGGAGGACCCCGACCACGCTGTAGCCAGAAGGCGGAGGGGTAGGGGGGAGGATCAGCTTTACTGTAATACCCTGCCCCCATCATCCCACCTTCTCCTGTCTGCCCCCTCCCCTCAGGATATATCATAGTCTAGCAGCATAATGTTGGGGATGTTACAGAGAGATTTAACAAGACTTACACAGGGTTTTCGTGTTATTCTTCTCTCTGTGTGCTACTCCCTTTTGAGTTTGGGATTTTGCCTTTCTTGAGTACTTTTTTCTTCTGTTGATGGGATTTGGAATGGCTTGTGTCTGTGTGAATGCAGTGACTGACTCTTAGCCAGGGCCCGACTCTTGCCAAGCGCTTGGGAGAAGTTTGTTGCTCTCCTGGAATAAAACATGCTTCGTTTGTCATTCCGGTTTAGTCCCTGACTTTCATCGCCGATGGGTATTGATTTTTGATTAAACTTTCTGAGAAATGGGGTGACTGGACTTGAATGGGAAATTTCTGCCATGTACCCTGGAAATGCTGGTGAATCATTAACCTGGTTAATCTGCATTGCATGTTTTACTCACACATGATATCATCTCCCGAGTCTGACACGTATGTTTGATTTGTGTCACCCTCTCCCACTTTCTCCCCCAATGTGATGATAGTTAGGTTTGAGAATCAGATAAACTGTGCACTGAAGCCACGCTGCGTGCTTGCTCACAGCGTCGGGGGGACCTATTAAATCTTTCCACTATAGTGACACACAGCATCCTTACCTGCCACCTACGCAACTAACTGTGTTCCTATGGCAACATGATTTGTCAACTGAGAACCCTTCCACAGAAATTGTTCTCACCGCTGTGTTTCACTTGGAAAAAGTAGCAGGAGGCTCTAAAGAGACGTAATGGGTTGATACTGTGATGAACTTTTGATCTTTCATATGACAATAATTGGCCTGAGAAGGTCCACCATTAAGTTTTATCTGCAGTGGGAAGAGGAGAACTGATACTTGTTGACACTGTAAGAGCTGATTTCTGTTGGTATGGGTATGTATGTTCTCCCACACAGCAAGTCTTCCTGATTTGAAACAGTGGCTGAGTGTTTCTATACACACACTCACATAGAAATCCAGTAAATGCCAAAATCTGTATATTTAAAAAGCTGAAACAAGCAAGTGCCTTTTCAACATTCAACTGATGTTAAAAATAGTTTCCCTCTAATTTGATGTTGATCAACTGGTCAGTTTATCAAACATTTCAACATTAATGCACAAGGGGAAACAGGAAAGTATAGCAGAGGGTGGAGTTAACATTTAAATGGTTTTCAAATAAAACTTTGTATAGCAGCTAGATATCCAGTCTGGTGTATATATGGTCAATCTTATAGCTGTTTATATCTAAGCCTTCGAGTATTGAATGCACATTCTGCCACCTCCCACGCAGAGCACTGGGAGTTGCTGGAAACATCAGCACTACTCGCATCCCCAGATGACAGACTAGAGGAGGAGAGGTGGGCCACTTTGTTGTGTTGCATCAAGCATCCTGCCTCTGACTTTTCCCTGTGTTGGATAACAAAAAGGCAACCCTCTCTCTCTTTTTCTGTCTGAGTCTACAAATGTGACTGGAGAGAAAGCAAGAGTTTGGAGAGAGATTTCATCCTTCCCTCCACACTCCCCTCTCTTTGTGTCCATCCGTTCTGCATTGTCACGGCACTCCTTCAGCTGAGCTTTGATTGGGTTGTTCTGGGCCCACCGGCAAATCTGGCAACCAGATAGTTATGTGGCATGTTTGTGTGTGTGTGTGTGTGTGTGAGTGTGTGTTTGTCTGTCTGTCCATGTGTAAGTTAGTGTGTGTAAAAGGTTTTTCTGCATTTCTCTGGGGAAAGCAATGAGATGAGGTAAAGCTTGCAGAAAATCAAAGTATAAAAACGGCTATGACCAACTATGAGGAGACGAAAGTAGGGGGAGGAGGGAGTGGAAGGGAGGGGGGTAAAACGCTGGATAACAATTTGCATCCTCTCACTTGCCTCTGTGAATGATGGCTGGCTGGAAAGCTTGTCTGATGTGTTTATGCCATAGGCTTTTGAGGGCTGGAGTTGAAGGGCGAGGGAAAGTTTAAGGGGGAGACAAACTGGGGGGAGGGAGGGACTGTGAAAAGACATGTAATAGAGTGTAAACCTACATGAACTCAGTTTACCCAGCTTGTAACACACACACACACACAAGCTGATATTCAAAGAGTTTTTCATGTGAACTCTGAGTGTATTGCTTGATGTCAAACTGTCAGTTCTGTGATTCTTTGTCATCAAATTTCCAATTAAGTATACTCTTCAAATTGTAATGATGGCTTTCAATAATGAGTCTGTAGAAAGTCATCAGAATTACAAGAGAGCATCCTCACGTTCTCAGACATACCTCATATATCAGTGCATGCTAATTAACCACCTGCCATCTCTCTTTGCTGCAGTGCACTTCTGCCCATGTGACTGAGGGGCCACTTGTGCACAGATGTACTTTTAAACTACTTTTGTTTTGGAAAGTGAACTGTTGTTATTGCAGCCATGCATGCAGAGTGGCTGCAGTGCTCATAGACTGCTCAGTTGAGGGGAATCCAGGAGCAGGGGCCAGGTACATGACGTGGATATAACCGAAAGTACACTGGCTCCTGAAAAGTGGATCAAACGCAGTACAAACCGAAAACTTCCAGCAGTGGAAGAGCAGAAAACTCTCGTGCTCTGTTGCAACATAATATTTTTTTTTTTTAACAGAAATGTAATAATCCTTTGAGTGTTGCAACATGTTTTTCAGGTTTGTACTGTATTGAACACTAACCTGCCAGTGTACACTCTATGATTCGGCACCAAAGAGGTGCAGGAGAAATACAGAGGTTCATAGGCAGTTTTTAGTGTGTGCATTAATCTTAGCAATCTTCTTTTTCATTGTGTAAGCTGAATGTAAATGTAAACTGGAATGTTTTTTTTTTTTTTTTTTTTTTTTTTAGTAGGCTGTGAGAAACTTACTTTTAGGGATAGAATTTTTTTTTTTCATCTGTGTTCAGACATGTTTGCAATATATTTTGGATTTGTCTAAATATCACCCAAATCTTCCACATATAATCACCAACATTTCATATTATAATTATTGTAGTGTTATTTTATTTAGCACTCTTCACTGACTCTCAACTTTCTGACACCCATTTCTCAATTTCTTCTTATTTATCATGCCAGCTCTTCTTCTTCTTCTTCGTCTCTGTCTCTGTCTATGTCTATTTTCCTGCTCTCTATTAGGCAGTAGTTATAATATAACACCATTTGCTGAATATGTTTAAAAATGGGACGTCTCAGCTGCTGGAAGGGTACTTTTGACACCTCATGTCAACTTGCTCATTTTTCAGTTTTCTGAGATCATTACCGCAGGGCTGCAAGTCTCTGCAGGTGTGGACATTCTGTCTTCACTAGTATCTATCCCACATGGCTAACATGGCAATTTTCACCGTATGGGCATATGAACAGGATGACAAAGTATGTCATATACTTTCTTCTAAAAGAGGAGTTGGAAGGAAGGCCATATTTTTCTTTCTAATTGAGGCAGTCACAAACTTAAGAGCAAGGCTGAGTTAGAAGTAGATGAGAGATGACACATGCTTGTGTTGTGTATGACATCATGCATCAATGTCTCTGCTAGACTGACACTGTGGCTGAACGTAGTGGCTGGATCTGCTGGGTGTGAACACACACCCATATACACCAGTAAAACCCACCACTGCGTTTCCTAGTGACACTGTCAGATAGTGTGTTGATTCAACCCTGCAGTAATTCTTTGTGCTTTTGTTGGTCTGGATTGTTTTTGATGAGTGTCCTTGTTATTTTGACCCGCCTGTTGATTTATCAAGAAGACAATCAAGGATGAATAATATGCACCATTTGGTTAACTTCAGTAAATGGATTTTCATTTTGATTGATGAAGAATTAAAGACTCTTCTTAGTTCAGCAGATTAGTGGAGACTGGTTTAGTTGGCAATTAATTGTAGACTATAGAAACAAAGAAAACAGCAGTTTAAAAGGGCACAACAAGCCTGTTGACTGACCTCATTCCAGCTGTGTGTAGTAAACCAGGAGCTGAGATCTTTAAGACTCTTCATCACCACTATGGATTATAAGGGAAAGCTGTAATCCATGCGCTATGAGCAAACCAAATCAACCACTGCACTGATGAGGCTCACAGATGTGCATGGTACTCTTGTCTTCTGTGTGTGTGTGTGTGTGTGTGTGATGGAATGGGATAAAATAGGATGGATTAACATGACTGTTTTTGTCCAATAGTCTATTCCTTGTCCTTTGTACTGAGCTCAGCACAACACACATGCACACACACCATCACCACACATTTGCTAACACACACGCACAAACATGAACACCTCACATCTGCACACCTTGGAGAGTACCTCACAGACACCTGAAAGGAAAGAGGAAAAAAAAACATTGTAGAAACAGAGCAAAGGATCAGAGAAAACGCAGCAGTTTAACGTTTTTTTTTATAATCACCACAAAGCCTTCTAAATTATCAAGCTTTCATGTCTAAGAAGTTAATCTCAGAGGTCAAGTCTGCTTTAGCTCTGTTCAGCAACAGCGAGTGAAGAAGACGGGGAAAGCGGGGGATACAGACAGGTCACTGGAAGAGGAGAAGACGAAGAAACAGACACAAATGGAGAGATATCCAGATAATGAATAAAAAGACACCGTGAAACTGCCTGTGTGGTCAGCGCTCGGTGATCACTAGCTTCATTTGTCGAGACAAAACATCTTAACTGGGGCAGGTTTGATCCTGTTTACTGCGACTCGGCCAGAAAACCTGATTTAGCCAAGGGTGACTTGAGAAGCACTTATTTTTGGCATGTGCTGATGATGTTCGTTTTTTTCCCCTCTGGCATGATAGAAGCTAACTGTTATGACGTAATCTAACAATATCATCAATGTCCTATTATCTATGAGTAGAGTAAATGCATGTTATTGGCCAGAGTGGGGTATTTGGTAACAAACAAGTGTGACTCATACAAGCTAGTACAATGATCAGTTCAAATATGGCAAATTGAAAGGGTGGAAAAAGTTACATCAAGTATTTCAAAGGGGATTATTTTGAAGTGATGTCAAGTCATTGGCATTGTGTACAGCTGTCCTGAGATATTGTGAATGTGAGTTGTCAACAGAGACAACAGAGATCTATGTGACAGTTCTGTGGGCTCCTTTGTTCTGTCTGTGTGGCCACATTTGAATACAACCCATACACATTTGTTTTTCATGTTCCTATTTTCACGTGCTAATGGTCTAAATCTGAGGGTGTCCACATGTTACGGTTATGCTGTCCCCAAAGGCAGCAGTAGACTCGGGCTTGTCTCAACTTGGATCACAGATATCCAACTCTTGTACACCCACTCCCTTTGACTTTTAGGTTTGCGTGTGTGGTTGTGTGAGGGAGGGTTGTGTATTTGTCAGTTTCTCTGCTCTGCAATTTGGCATATTGTAGCAGGAAAAAATTAATAACATTAATTATAGCTGGTTTCTACTCATATGTTCCACTTCTACAGCTCTAGCACCGTTTCCCAGCTTAGTTTTTTTCAAGATATATTTTGGGGGTTTTTAATGCCTTTCATTATAATAGGACAGTATGTAAGACAGTAGATGGGAAATGACATTCAGCAAAGGGCCACAAGTTGGATTCGAACCCAAGCCTTCTGCCTTCAACTCATATTTTTATTGTGAATCATACTAGCGTCCCTCAACAAAACTTTTCTCTACAAAGTTACAGTTCAGCATTTCCCGTCTTATGGCAGCCACACTGGTACACACAGTCTCCTCATTTTCCACACAATCTCTCAATCCTTGATCCATGTTTTCAGAAGATCTCACGCCACCCATTCACTGTCTACAGTCTTGAGCAGTTTTTTTATTGTGATTGGAAGCCTAAAAAGTGTGCTGTGTGCAAAATGAAGTCTTATAATTCCTGATTTATTACCTGCTTCAGTGGCGCTGACATGCTTAGATATTGCTGAGTGAGAGAGGCAGGGAAAAGGGGGGAGCAACAGGGAAGAGAGACACAGAGTGAAAAGCTAATATGAAAGAAGAGCTTTAAGGATGTCACCTTCACTGGAAATCAAGTTTTAGCCAATTTAGTGAGCCTGCCTGCATGGTGCTTAAAAGCTCAGAGGTCACACTGTATTTGTGTATGTGTGTGAATACTTGCTTGGGGGGTGGTTGAGGGTGATTGGTATGTGTGTGTGTGTGTATACATTTGTAAATAGTGAATGTCTGGACTGTATATGGTTACTGATTTTATTGTTGTTTGCACTATAGATTGTTTCATAGTCTGACTAGCCACTGAGAGAAATCCCATATTAGAAAAATCCATACAATTGATACTGGTCCTCTCTGTGTACCTGTCATTCATTCATCTGGAGCACACTAGGTGTGTGTTCTGGGACTGGGCTCAGACATGTAATCAACCCTCACTGATGTGGTGAGTTGGGTGTGTTGAGTTTGTATAATGCATAATGCAGCAGCTTTAACAAGGCAAATGGTGGTTAGATCAAAATGAGGCATGCTAACATACTGGGTTGAGCAATTATACATATCACACTCTAATACAAGGATGCCTTTTATTCACCTCAGCTGTTATCTCCTGCAGTTGAAGTCAAGGCCACAGTCACTATTTTGTTGAGAACCGTTGAGAATCTGCATGATGAACAAGTAGAAATCGTTCGTGTCAGATCTTCCTGGATGAGTAACAGCCAATGGGAGAAGTCCAGAACTTGCCCAGCCAGTGGTTTAACTTCATTACTCACTCACTCACCCGGTCACTCAATCACAGATATTAGGAGATGAAGCATTGGCCCATGGTCCATCCAGCCAAAAATACATTGGCTGAGGTTCCTTCATAATGTGATGATAGTATCTATGATAAGCTACAAATGGCCAGTAATATTGGCAGCAGTGCCTCTCAGGCTCTTACACAGATAGACACCAGCACTTCACTTATGAGCCTTTTGCAGCACCACAGCAAAACCCTGCCTTGAAGGTGACTGACAACAAAGTCATTTCTGTTTCTCAAACCAAAACACACAGGCACACACACACACGCACAAACACACTACACTGATGTGTCATGTTTCAGTGTTTTTCATACTGCAGCAAAACATCCAAAGTCATTTCAGCTTCAAGCAAACTATAACTCATAATTAATTACTGTGTTGAGAGGGGAAAAAAAGGATACTGGAAACCAGAGATGTGACTGAAAGAGAGGGCAAGGGAAGCAAATGAACAATAAGGGGAGGGGGGGCAGAAATTTCACTGTTGTGAAAGAACAGAAGAGCTAAGGGAGAGCTGGAGGGACAAGAGGTACAGGGTACAGGGAAAGAAAGAAGAATGGATGGATGGATGGATGGAGAAAGAGAGGGAAGACGTGTTGGGACTTAAGATGGTGCCAGACGGCAGCTGATGGAAGCGAGAGCTGATTTGTCTACATGGCCCTGCATTCCTGTCTGCCCGTTAGCTCGGGGAATAAGGGAATTGGGAGAGAGAGAGAGAGGGATGGAGAAGGAGAGGGAGCTAGAGGCTTTGAATTTGTTCTATGAAAGCAGCTGTCAGACTGTGCCTAGCAACACCATTTAAGAAGGATTCTTGGCTGCATTTATAGTAATTACAGCAAAATATCTCTGCCTTTTCATTCCAAATGAGCTTATATGGCACAACATGGCTATAACTAGGGGGCAGTTTGAAGAATGATTGAGAGGATATCTTCTTTGTTAACACAAAATGTGTATGTGTGTGTGCTGCTTGTTAAACATATATTAAAGGGAAATATTAAAGCTCTGCTCCACTTTTCATCAACATGTGAATTTTTAAGCTTTTTGAAAAACACTTCATAAGAGAAAGTAATTATTGATAGCATTAGTTAGATGTGCAGCGGTGGTCATCACCGTATGTATATGTTCTTTTCTATGGGTTTGTTCTTGCATCTAACACTGTTAATTGACACAAGGACGCATGAGGCTCTTTCATCATAATCCCTTTTAATAACATCATTAGTTTTATAAGAGTCCCAGATGATCACTGATGAGTTGCTTGTGTGTCTTTGACAGGACTCTGTCATCATAATTGAATCCAGAGCGTCATTAAGTTCACCCTGTAAATTGCCCCCTCTAGCCACTGCTATGTGGTCTGTGTCAAACCCGGAGGCTCCTCCCATTCAGGAAGTTAGACAGTCTAACCCAATCAGAGTGAAGCGCTGATGGCAGGTCAGTGGGCTCTCCAACAGTCCTCCTAATGACATTAGAGCCCCTTGATCTGCACTGATGTTAACACACTCCTATCTGCAGCCAGCATCGGCACCCATTACACAAAGGCCTAGCCTGAGCCAAGAATGTGTGTGTGTGTTGAGTTTGTCAGTGTGTGTATTTGAGTGACCTTACTTTGGTACCAAGGACTGTTTGAGTGCTGTACTCCCTCAAGGACTCAGTCATTCCCCACTCGTTGCAGTGTAGTAACCCCACTTGTGATATTGTAACCACAGACGCAATGCAGAGATTGTTTCTGTACAGAAAACATTCTGGAGGGGCCAGACTCTGAGTGTGTGTTTAGAAAAATGAGTGTGTTTGAACCCTATTCTACTAAGGAGGATTAGTAAGTCTCAGATGTGAAAGAGGAAAAGAGGGGGAGTGGCAAAAAATGAAAGAGATTGAGCGAGGAGAGGGGATGGGCAGATGTCAGCTATTTCTCTAAAATCCAGAGGGGTTGTCCAGTTGGATCATTGCCTAGACCCCTTCTTTGAAATGCTCTGACTCACTCTATGAGACAGAAAGATAGACAGCTAGCTAGCAAGAAAGTGAGAAAAAAATGTGACACAGAAATTGGGTTTATGCTTGACACACTTATACTGGATCAGTTCACTACACTTGGCACTGCTTTTTTTGTACAGTATCTTTTCAGGACACATACTTTTTCTGCATTTTGCCCCTTTTATCCCCTCACTAGCCTCACAGCAGTGGTGAGGGGCTACAATGTGCAAACATCCACGCTCTCCCATCCACCATCACACCTTTTACTTGCCCAAGACAAAAGCACTTTGCCCCTTAATCTCTCACTGTAAAAAATCAATACCTTCATACCTTAATGATACTGTTATTGCCATGCTATGTTGGTGTTAGTAGAATTTAAAATACTTGCCATTTGATGTTGCAGAGTCATTAATATCACTCTGTTTGGTGAATACATTGCTTCCTTTTGAAATCCACTGATTGCATGTAACTAATTAGTGTTGCATGAAGCAAACTGGAGCAAAGACACTTGAAGGTCTGCTGTGAACTGCATAATCTGTCTGGTATAAATAACATTTTCCTTGAAAAAGGCAGGTGCAGATTATAAAACTTGATTTAATCATTTTAAATGATACATTATTTGCAGTGTGCTGATGCTTGTAAACACTGGATTGATTACTACATCTGTCGTACATAATGTCTGAGGCTCTCAGTCAGTTTTCTGTCATTCATATGATATGTACCCAGTTGACAGTGCAATCCTAAGGCTTTCTTTGTAATATCAACAGCTCTGTGGTGGATTAGACCTCCTAACCCTGATCTAGACAGGGTATCTTGTGACAGTAATCCATGCTGCTAATCCACGACTTGATGTAAACACCAAGGACACCCCGCCTTCTCTCTCTATCCTCTCTGTCCTTCCTTTTTTTTTCTCTCTCTCTCTCTCTTTTCCACTGCTGCCTTCCTGAGAGAGATGAGTGTGCCATCTGTTTTGTGTATCAGCAGGGGTTGGTTTAGCCTGATAGGTATGTTAGACCTAATCACTCCATCATTATTTAAGTTTTTGTCTGTTTGTTTGTGCGCAGGTGTGTATATGTGTTAATTTTCTCTTGGTGTGCTATATTATTACATAATTCAGCGTTTGCCAATGTTTGTTACTTCCTGGAAAAGGATTATACCTGCCCCCAAAAGTAATAGTTTTAATTGCTGTATAAGAATGAAAACAACTGATAGTGGCAGCACATTTATGCAGCCAGTCTCCTAATCCACTGCATTTTATAGGTGTTCTACTGTATTCAGCTCTAGTGACTGATGAGGTTCACTTAATTCATTGTCATGTTGATGAAATGGTGCATTATCAAGCTGGAATTAGCCATTAGAAGATGGTAAATTGTCGTTGTAAATGGGATGCACATGTTCAGAAACAATACTTGTTTGGATTGTGGCAATAAAAGGATGAGTGATTAGTATTAATGGGCCTAAGTGTGCCGAGAATACAACCCTCACACCGTTACACCAGCACCATCATCCTGGACTGTTAAAACAAGGCAGGTTGGGTCCATGGATTCATGCTGTTTGACACTAAATTCTGACCTGCCATCTGCTGCTGTAGCCAGAGTTTTGCATGAACACAGGGGGTAGGTGCACTCATTGGGCATGTCCATGTTTTTAGTGAATGGGTGACTGGGCATATGTATTTGCAACTAGTAAATATGAGCATGAGGGAGGTGATAATGCACCAGAAAGCTGCCAAAAAACATCAGAAGAAGAACTGTGCTTTGTAGCGGCACCTGAAGATTCACTGCACCTGGCCTGGGTGCTTTGATGATTGATGTGAACATTATCTGATCTGTATCTGTATGATTTCACGCATTGCTGTGCTGCCACACGATTGGCTGATTGGGTAATTGCACAAATACGCAGGTGCACCAAGTGAGTGAGTGTGTGTAAAGGTGCAAAAGTGCAACAGCATGATTTCAAGATGGAACGTTTTAGTCATAAAGGTGCTAAATCCAAACAGGGACATGCACTGAATTAATGATTTGATATCTGCATTCATATGGAGTCTTATACTCATTTGCATGTAGATACCAGTCTATACTTTCAAGTGGTATATAACTGGATTTGTGTGTGTGAGAGATAATGTATGTTCAGGTTGTCAGACTGGTGATAATGAGTTGAGAATCCTCCTGTGCTCTGTCCCCAGCTAATTCCCTTATTCCTGCAGGCAGGCAAGGTGTCTTGTATGTGCTGTTGTTTGTTCTCTCTTAGCTACAGCCTCTCTTGATCCGCATGCGAGGAGAGCTGAGGCCTGGGCTTTTTCCCCCGCAGCCACTAGCAAACTGAAAAAGCCTCAGTTTACTTTGCTCTAGTTTAACTTGGTTTTTGCCAGTGCTGTAGTGAGGTGGTGCATTATGTACTGTTGTTGGTGCCAAGGTATAATGCCAGTTTGTGTGTGTGTGTGTGCTGAGGGGCATTTCTGCTTTGTATGCTTGCAGTGTTTGTGTGTATTTTATGCAGAAGTGTGAAGTTGGAATGTGTGACGTGTTGTGGTCTGCATTGTTTGTGTGCGTGTGTACGTGCACGCTCACATTTGTGACTGTGATTATGCTGGATGAGCGCAGGGACACTGTTTTCCTCCAGTCCCAGTGTGTGGCTGCAATGCAGAGTGACGCTTATTCCTCTGATCAGTGCCAGAGCTCAGCAGGGGGTGGAGGTGGGTGGAGGATTTTGGGAGGGGGAGTAGCATCATCACTCCAGTCAGTACATCCACTGATCTGGGACACATATCTCTGTCTGCTTGTTTTCTCTTCCTTCATCTCCCTGTGTGTCACCGTCTCTTGCTCTTTCTGTCTCCCTTGGATGTCAATGTCATGGTTCCACACACTGAGACTCATACAGAAACATATGTTTTCTTACCTATTACTACAACAGCCACTGCTTCAGCTCCACCTCGCACCAATATTACCGCTGTTGCTACTACGCTTTCTCATACTCAACCATTTCATCCAAAGCATTCAGAACTCACACATGTCATTATTATACCTGGGAATTCAAGTGCCTAGTGAACTAACAAGCAGTGGGACATGAGAGATGTAACCAAACTCCCAGACAGGCCTGATGGTAGCAGTTCATTTCATAAGAGCAGGCAGTTTCATAGCCTAAAGCAGTGCTACGACGGCAATCCACCATCCTGACCCTGCCAACTGATATCAGATCAACCAGACAGGTTCACGCCCAATACGCAGAGCTCAAATGGACAGAGCAGTGGCTGACAACACTATTCCCAAAGGGACCAAAGCCACAAAATAACCAAGAGAAAAGAAAACAGGAAAAAGTAAAATAAAAAAAAAATAAGTCAAGCATTCTCAGAAACAGAAAATACATGTAAAATTTATGTCAACTGTCTTGGCAGCTGCATTTGTTATTCTTTGAATAAATTACTTTCAAATATAACCTGACTGTCAAAGTGAAGGGTTTTAAATGAATGAGTAAGAGAGTTCCCTAGTTTAGGGAGCTCTTAAAACAAAAGTTTGTTCACCTTTGGACATTGATATATAGTATGTAAATACAAGCAGGGCTCCCAGACTGATTAGGAGAGTTAGGGGTTAAAAGGTCAAGCTACTTTTGAACTTCTACTATCTACTCTGCTTTCTGTTTGGGTGTGGGCCTGTCCACGGAGTAGTCAACAAAATCTGTAAATATAAGTATAGCTGAGTACAAGCGGTGAACTCTTCATTTGGTCTCAGTGGGGACTACAAGCACAAGTGTTTTTTTTTCCATGACTATCTCACATCGATCCATCCTTCCATCCATCCATCCATCCATCCATCCATCCATCCATCCATCCATCATCTCTTCTGGTTCTCTACTCAAAACAAATGGGACTCAGCATTGAGTGCACCGTCTTGTAGCTGGAGCGAGACATGCTCTTAACATCACTGTTACCTTTCTCAAACCTCACTGACCTTTCTGCCGTTTCATTTTGCATGGCTGAGTCCCTCTACTTTTCTCCACATCCTTCTCCATTGTCCATTGTCTTTTAACCCTTTGCCACCGTTGTGCATCTGTGCTGCGTTCAAGTCTTTTTACTTGTCCCACAGTTGTCTTAATTGTCGTCTATGCATGTGCTAGCAACTGTCATTTCTTCACTCCCTCTCACCCTGTGACAGATTACCCTAGATAAGTGTGCAAAAAGCTGCGTTTTTTTCTTTATGAAAACAAAGGATTATGTGTAATTACTCCAGTTCTTACTCACTCATAATCTCCTAATCCCATTTGACTCATAGTATGTTTTATGAATGTGATAGTTATTTTTGAACATTTTTACACTGTGAGAAGTTAAGCTGTTTACCAAAGACTTTGACAGTTTCTTCATTTCCAAGTCATTTCTTCAACATAAATGTCTCCCCCGTACCCCCATCACCATAAATAGCAAGAGATTATTTTGTCGAGGTTTGCTTTTTGTTGTGTCTTCTCCAATTGTCATGTCTGGCCTTGCCTCTCCATTACACAATCACTGCCAGAGCAAAATGGCTCCTGACATATCCATAATAGCTTTGCCTAATACTGTTGTCCCTGAAATTAGCTTTTGCAGCATCAAAATACTTTAGCTGAAACGGGGCAATTTGGAGCAGTTGATCTCTGAACTTAACTGGCTGTTTGTGTCTTGTCTGGTGTTTTGAGCAATATTCCTTACAGCCAGACTAAATGTACTGCACGTGTGAAAGACACAACAGGAAAACTGTCATCTGCTTTAGTGCGGGGAGACGACGTATTATATCAATGTGCCAGTGTGTTTCTGGTGTGTTGCCATGCTGATGCCAGATTACCTGATGGAGCTCAAGATGGAGAGATCAAGTAATCACTCTCTTCTCTTCTCTTCTCTTCTCTTCTCTTCTCTTCTCTTCTCTTCTCTTCTCTTCTCTTCTCTTCTCTTCTCTTCTCACATTTATAAATGTAAATGCAGTTTCACAGTTTGAGCCTCCTGGCTGGCAGTTGACAGCCTTTAAGGACAGAGAAAATGAAACAGGGAAACAAAAACATCCCAATTATTTTCTAAACACTGAGCTCATGCACAGTTTTGAGTCTCACAGATGGAGATAATACACACGTACACACGCTGTTGCTTTTGCCCACAGTTCCAGCAATACTGGTGGTGTGTATGTGTGTGTAGGGAAAATAGCGTGGTGCTAATCATTGTGAATTCATTAGCACTCTTTGATGTCTTTGGGGCTGTGAATGTGTGATTGTGTACGTGTCTGTGCCAGTCAGCCAAGAGCACTTAGCTACACACTCAGGTCACAAGACTTCAACCTCGCAACATCTTTTTAATCCCATCTGCCATATTGCCTGCTAGTTTATGGATACACATTTTCCGTCACCTTTCAATATAAACAGTCAGTCAAATATTTTTTATAGCTTACATAAACTATTTTATCAATATTATTAAGTTATTTCATTGTCATATTATATTTCCTCTCAAGCTCAAACATCATCAAGCTCTATTTTTTTTCACCAACTGTATCACTTCATTTTATTTAAGAGCAGCCAGGGGAAAAGGCTTGTACTAATGGCACACAACAGGATAAAGATAAACTATGTGTTAGAGTAATCAGTCCCTCTGTGTGTGTGTGTGTGTGTGTGATGTGTAAATCCTCAGAACTATAGCAAGCTTTAATTAATGGCGCTTGCTGATCAGCAGGCAAAGGCAAACAGAAACTAAAGGAGCTTGCCTCCCCCAGTCAAGGAGGATAATTGCATTTCACCAACAGATTCATGTGGCAGACACACTGCCATTGCGGGGTACCGCTGATGAAGATGTGTTTTTTCTTTTCTTTTGGGGTTCCACTGTGTTTCATGTTTACAAAAGTCCCATGTATTTCTCCAGGGAGACTTCTGGGAGCCTTTCCCTTCTCATGTTTTTTGTTTTGCTTTCTGGATGTCAGCTGTGAGCGAGCAAGGTTGTGTTCATACTCTTGGGGGGATAGGTAGATGTGAAGGTGGCATAACGGCCTCTCGCTCCGTCTCTCACTATGTCTCACATCCTTCTTTCCTCTCCTTTTCTCCTTTCGTCTCCCTCCTTCCTCTCTGTCTCTTCTTCTATTAATAATAACTGCTGAATAAAGTTGTCTGGGAATTTCAGAGGAACACTTTGTTATGGCTGTCCCCCCCGCTGGGTATATGAGGGGTGGGAGCTCCAGTGCTTTTCCGTGTGATAGATTAATATGCAGCTCCCCTTTTTTATTTTTAGAGGAACATTATGGGCTCACTGTCTTGTCATTACTCCTTAAGTAGCAACAGCAGTTTCCACCAGCTCCTTTATCTAAACCTCTTCTTTTCTTCTTTTACACATGTGTGTGAGTCTTTATTTCCCTAGTAGTATTTAAGTAAGTTATTCTTGATATTTCTCACATACTTCACTTAATTCATGTTTGTTGTAGTATTGCTCTGCGATATTATGTCTCAGTTATTTTGTCCAAATCTTGTATTCCCTACGCCTGCCTCTCCCTTAGCCCTCCCACCCTGTGCCTTCACTATAGCTACGGTAATGATTACTCTTTGACTCACAGTCGTCCTTGCACAAACACACACATCTGAGGACGCGTCACCTTTTCTATCTCTATCAGTTTTTATCCCTCTCATTATCCTCTCTGGTCCTCTTATCATGTGCTGAGAGGCTGTCTGCTCTGTTCTTCCTCTCTTCCCGTGCCTGCCAGGAGATGGCAGGGAGATTGGTAAGATTGCAGCGAGGTTGCGTTTGACACCACCACAACTTGTGATTGCTTGGATTTGAACCTGAGGAGAGATCCATGTGTGATAATGTCAGGTAGTGCCACCAGTTATGGGTGCAACTGTTCACCCTGATCGTAGAAACAAGGATTATTTTTCAAGTCTGATAACTTAAAATGGGAATATTATGCTAAAATGAATGGCATGAAATGGTGGGGAAAAAAAAACTCTGACAAGAATTTTTTTTTGTCTATGACGTGAAAATATGACATTGTTTGTCTTTAATTTTTATTTCATTTGTTTTACCTTCTACAATGGTGGTATAACTACAACACACCATGGCACTGTTCAAACATACTGTCTATTTTGTTATATGGAGTTATATACATATTCAAAAATTTTCTGTTTTCACCCTGTATAGCAAGTGTAATATTGCATAGTATTTTCATAATCATAATTCTAATGGTTTGGTTTCAGTATAATGTGGGCTGACTATGAGCAGAATAGCACTGTGTCCTTTCAGCTAACTCCCTGATAGTACTTACCTGAGCACCACTCCTCATGATACCAAGCTTGCCACTGGAGAGATCTAATGAGCAAGCGACATACACGCAGGGGACCACCATGTTTACAGGAAATGCTGTCATTTCCTCTGGTGCAAGGTGCTTTGAAAGTATAGATATAACACTTCTTCCCCCTGCATGCAAAATTTCCATGAAAGTGGCATAGTTTTACATTTATTTTTACGTGTTTATGTGTGCACCTGTCTGTTCTGGCTGTATGTGTATTGCTGAGACTTTGCAAATGACCCAAGGACTATAGGGAAATGTATTTCTGCAACCACTTGCATTTCCTCCCTAATTGTACTCTTCTGCCCGTAACCCTCCTACTTTGTGTGCATGTGTGTGTCTGTGTAGGTATGTTTAAAGAGAGAAAGAAGGTCCTTTTCTCTCTGCTAGCAGTGTCAGCAGGTGAGCAGCCCTATTGGGAAAAAAGAGAGAAATCGCCAAAGCATGCAAATTGGTACTCCGAGGGGAGAATCAATTAGGTGCATAGCAGCCACAGCAGAAAGGCAAGGAAGGGCGGAGAGGGGCAGGGGTCCATGCAGAGAGATGGTGCAGAGCCATGCTGATCACCTCTTCTGAGACAATGCATTACTCCTCTTCTGTCCCTTTTCTCAATCCATGAACTGATCTCACTGATGGAAGCTCCCCTCACTCTGTCTTTGAAATCTCTACTGTGCTGTAGCCTCATTCATTTTTTTTGTCTAGCCCATTTCTTCTCCAATTATAGATTGTGCTAGAGTCTCATGTGTTTGGGCTCTTCACCGGTTTTCCTCATTGTTCTCTATAATGATGTTCTGCTTTAATGTGTGCCAGATAGGACTAGAAAAATGACTGCATAATGCACTAGTGTTCATAATGTAAAGTTTATCTATCAGTACCATATAACATATGATTTCCTGGTTCTTACAGAATTTTGTCTTTTTTCTCTCTAGGTACATGATGTCCTCCATCTCAAGAGAGGCTTGATCCTGCTTGGCCGACAGTACTGGCCTGCGCCGCCTTTCCTCTCCTCACCGCTCCCACCGTCAGCACAGCCATGAGATCCCTTACCAGGACATGGACCTGCTTTTTAATATCCTTCTTCCTGTCTAGTCTGGTGCTTCCTGTGACATCACAAACAGTGGTGCAAGCCCCACAGGCTCACAGCGCCGGCTCCCAGGTGATCACAGTGTCCCTACAGGAGGAGGAAGAGTATGCCTCTTTTCGTGCTGAGAACCCTGAATGGACATTCAACCATCTGGCTGTGGACTATCGTAACGGCAATGTTTATTTGGGAGCCGTCAATCGCATATACAAACTGTCTCCGGACTTGGAGATGCAGGTGTCTCACGAGACGGGCCCAGATGAAGACAACCGAGAGTGCTACCCACCACGTATTGTCCAGCCATGCAGTGAGCCACTGACACTCACCAACAATGTCAACAAGATGCTCCTGATGGACTACCGGGAGAACCGGCTGCTGGCATGTGGCAGCCTGTACCAGGGCATCTGCAAACTCCTCCGTCTAGATGACCTCTTCAAGCTAGGAGAGCCCTTTCACAAGAAGGAGCACTACCTCTCGGGTGTCAATGAGAGTGGCTCCGTGTTTGGCGTCATTGTTTCATATGGCAATGCCTCTCCGGACATGCTGTTTGTAGCCACAGCAGTGGATGGCAAGCCAGAGTACTTCCCCACCATCTCTAGCCGCAAGTTGGCCAGAAACTCAGAGGAGGATGGCATGTTTGCCTACGTCTTCCATGATGAGTTTGTGGCCTCTATGATTAAGATCCCCTCAGACACATTCACTGTCATCCCAGACTTTGATATATACTACATCTATGGCTTTGCCAGTGGGAACTTTGTCTACTTTCTGACTTTACAGCCTGAAATGGGGGGTGGCCCGACTACTGGGTCCTCCTCTGCCGGGCGAGAACAGGTCTACACTTCGAAGATAGTCCGCCTTTGTAAGGCAGACACCGCCTTTAACTCATATGTGGAGGTGCCCATTGGGTGCATCAGTGGCAACGTGGAGTACCGATTACTTGAGGCGGCATACCTGTCAAAAGCGGGTGCTATCCTGGCCCGCTCACTAGATGTGGCACCGGACGATGATGTATTGTTTGCCGTCTTCTCCAAAGGCCAGAAGAGACGTCCACGTCAGGCCTCCCAGGACTCTGCGCTGTGTGTTTTCTCTCTGCGGAAGATCAACGAGAAAATCAAGGAGAGACTACAGTCCTGCTACAGGGGCGAGGGAACGCTGGACCTGGCTTGGCTCAAAGTCAAAGATATCCCCTGCAGCAGTGCGGTGAGTATTACTATAATAACATTTTGCAAGTTTGTAAGTAAACAAATGTAATAGCACTGGGAAAGTGCAAAAACAATGTATACATCCTTAAGAAGACCAAGGGGCTACAGGTGTTTATATTGCAGTTTAGAATAATAGCACTGTATTGGTAGATGGTTTTTATTTCCCACTTACTGTGCATGCACAATTACACACATTATGTGCTATTACATTCAGAACAGCAGGTGTCGAGCATTTCTGTGTAAAGCAGAATGGTACAAACACTCTCATTTAGGAAAGGGATGTTTTTAAGGAAGCATTAAGGAAAACAAATCGCCAATGATTAATTGTTTTGTGATCATTTCTAATGGTGGGATACTACAAGTGAGGAGGAAAATCAGTTGTGAAGGCTCTACGCCATGTTACTATAATGAGCTCGGGTGCACTGCACATAAATA
>OMNW01035087.1:7012-21219 GCA_900303245.1 Selene dorsalis | reverse complement strand
ACACTTGTTTGAGAATCATGATTTTTATTTGAGTGTGTCAAAGCAGCGAAGGGAAAAAGTGGAAAAACCTCACAGCCACTGAGTAATTAGATTTTTATTTACAGTAACTCTATAATGCCTGGAATGGGTTACTCCCAAGACAGTTGTGATGCAGTACATCCTGTACATTTGTGCCTAAATTATTGTATATTAATTCAATTCCAATGAAACGTAACCACTGTACTTAAATACCATAATGGCTTTTCAGAGAAAATAATAAAAATAATTACACAAATAAAATAAGATAAAATAAAATAAAAAAGATTTTACTGCTGCAGAAATATCTGTCCACAGTATTTCTTGGTATTGCAGTTTAACAGCCTTCTATTTCCTCATTGTGTCTTTGTAGCATAGGGTTATGTGTCTTTAATTGCCTTTGTAACAGCATCAAGGATTTTCACACAGGTGCTAATAAAACAACTCTGAACAGAAGTGCTGAATTAGTGGCATAGAAAGGATCTCAGGGGATCTGCTGGCAGAAGCAGAATGAAAGGTGTGAGAGGGGAGCAGTACACAGAGGCTGGCAGCAGGACTGAGTAGCACACAGTTTTAGAAAATATCTTACACAGGTTTTCTCACATTTCTCAAGAAAAAAAAACTGTGTACAAATTATTGTACATTTAGTATAGAGCTCAAAGTGCACCAAATCAGATTTTATCCTGTTCTGTGTAACCAATCTATTTTGATGGCATTTAAAAAGTATAAAAACTGACCAGCAATAAAGCAATAAAACCAGTCACCTGGTTCAGTGTTATAGCTGATTGTGTGTGATACTACTACTACTAAAAAAAAAAAGAAGAAGCTTAAACCTAGGATAATTATTGAATAAAATAGAATATAATGACACTGATAGCATTTTTACACAATAAACCCGACTGTCAGCCACTCAATAGTTAACATTTTCATTTGAATCTTTTACATTAGTATTAGGTCTGGACACTAATATTAATAATAATAATAATAATAAAAGCCATACTCTGACAATAAAGGATGTGATCAGTAATTTGACCAATGTAAATCAAGGTTCCCATTGAAAGGGGGAACACTCACAAAACAGACTCCACTGGTTGATGAGTCTATTATTTTTACACAACAGATAGGTCTTGTTATTAATCAAGGATCCCAGTAGTGAAAGGATATTGGAGAAGAGTCAGTGATCACATTTCAGTGGCATTTTCACTCACCTGTATGACATCTGCCCTTCAGTGGCATATCAGGGTATTGGACATTCAAGGGAAAGAGTGACATTTAAGAGGGACAGATGATGGCAGAAGGTGGATGTTACAGGTGACTGACAGCCTGAGGTACTTTGTAGGAGATAGGAAGGGCAGGGGGGTTTGAGTACACTGCTGTGAGAACATGAGGAGAGAGAAGACATGGTTTGTGTGGACAGACAT
The DNA here is from genome assembly GCA_900303245.1 of Selene dorsalis. NCBI lineage: Eukaryota > Metazoa > Chordata > Actinopteri > Carangiformes > Carangidae > Selene > Selene dorsalis. Next base: position 19,783 of record OMNW01035087.1, on the reverse strand, counting down.
GAGGAGCTGAAACATGAAGCTTCTCGCTTTATTCTATTTATTAAGACATTTGTCAATACATACCATTTTTAGCCTGAAGACAGAGGAACGCGCATATGTGCAGTACGAGATGTGAGCAATGAACGAGAAAATATGGGCTCTAAGAAAGGGGCTGCTATGTGGGAGGCATGTGTGCTTTGTCTTCACCCACACTGGAACCTGTCAAACAAACAACACTCTTCTTCCGCCCCCAACCTGCATCAACCAATCAGGTTTTAGAATCGCATCATTCAATTTCTTGCCTGTTTCTGAAATAAGATTGTCTGGAACAAGGTGTTTGAGAATTGTGGATGAAGGGAGGGAGATATTACAGAAAAAAACACCGTGCTAGTCATGGTTGATTGATCGGTCAAGATATTACAGTGAGTCAGAAGAAGTAAACAGCGAAGTGCAACAATCCGTCGTTGTTCCATAAACTTCTGCCATAATCTCCGTGCATCACCGAAAAATAGCTCCAGATGACCAAATGTTGTTCTTGTTGACTGCTGAGACCAAAAGAACAACAACAACAACAACAAATAGGTCCATTGGTCAACATCACCCACAAAGGCTGGGATCCAAATGATTTTTGTCTTATTGCTTTTAAGAATAAAGGTCCTTGTCCACAAAGAAAAACCAAGAATGCAGCATGGGTTAAGAACAGTCTCAGATATATAACAGTTATATACTAGACACCTCAGTGGACCTTGGTGACACTAAGGTTATGTTATCAGTTCACTTACAGACATCCTACGTCTTCAGCTAATCATGTTAGACAGCCCCCCAGGAATTAGTATTAAATTCCCCCGCTGTGTCTCATCTCACTTAACATCCCAGGATTCCAGGGTGTTTTAAAGGCATGAGATATCTCTCGTGTATGGTAATCATGTATTAAGAGCCCAAAAACCTTATCCTCTTATACCTCCGTTGCCTCAGGACAGTGTGATATGATGTAAAAGAGCAAGATTGTGCTATTTGATTCATTTACAGGAATGGGTTATTATGCCGTGTTGCCAGTGAGCTGAGAAAACTGAAACCAGCTCAACAGGAAGACTGGGGGAAATTGATCAGGATGGTGACTTCCTGGAAAAGAGCAAGAATCAGCCAATACTGTCCACAGCCAATACTGTGAGGTGAAAGGATATGATGAAGCAGACACTATAAAACAGGACGTTGGAATATTGACTCAAGTGGATAAACACTGTCCAATACAGTTGTCATTCATTAAGTTTACTGTATGAAGAGTACACGTGGCCTGGAGGCCATCCCTTCTGTCACATGTCAACACAACCAGCTGGAGCGAGGTGGGGTGGTGGGTCCATGACGAGCAGCAGTCAGCTGTGCCCCCAGACCAGTTGTTTATTTATCTGTGTGAATCTCCCATGAAGCTCAGCTTTAGCCCAACAGTTGCTCCAAAGGAAAGAGGCAAAGGTCAAGTATTGTTGCAGTCCCCCTCTCCCCTCTTCTCCGTCTGCAAGCAGGCTGTAGATCTGGCCTCCACCCAACTCGACAAACGCACAGCCAGTTAATCATTTCCTTGGCTCATCCTTTACTTTCAGATTAATCATTATTTTCTCTATCCGATCCTGCAGAGAATTAGAAAACCCACTAATCCAATAATAATCAGGACATAAACTGAATTACCTTTCCAGTGAATAACCTCCACAAAAAGCGAATAAAGTGGGAGGAGAAAACAGGAGAAAAGCATAATACGCAGGCAAGGCGTTGTCTGTTAGAAATGCACTTGAAATTAAATCTGCACCCAACATCACAGCATACAGACTGCATAATTGGGTATATGCAAAAACATTAAGCAAATGGAAATAGAGTTTTAATATGAAGGAGCTCTCTGAGGTCTTGGCACATTGTGCTGCTACGTGGGATCCAACTAAATATTTAGCACCTAAGCTGCTCTTCTTATGGAAACAATGGTGGTCCTTCATTCAAATATAATTAAATTTCCTCTTTGCCTCAGCCAAGAGCTATTTTGAGAACCTGGCTCTTATTTGTTCCAAGCAGGAGAAAATTATTAACCCAAACACAGGCTTAATTCAGATTTGAGGGCATTTGGCCCCCCAGCTTTGACAACAGAGCCTGAGCGGTTGACTAAAAAGGAGCCAAATATGAAACGTAAATGTTTCACCAGCTAAAGGATGTGCCTGAGGGGGTGCTAGACCAGAAATAATAACAATAGTAACACTACTACTACGACGACTACTACGGCTACTACCAATATTCATAATAATAATAATAATGAGCAGAGATAGACTTTTTAATATAAGAAGCCAGCAGGTTTCCGTCAGAAGAAATGCTAATAGCTTCATTAAAAACAGATTCATTCTAATTAATTCTGGTTTGAAATTAAAAGAGGCGTTGGCTGTGCCATCAGCTGACTGTATGCACAAACAAGACCTACGCTTGGAAAACGCCAACCGTACTTAAACTAATAAGTACAAGTGTAATTGATCAAATCCACTCCCAAAACTGATTAGAGGAAGAGATGAATCATTTCAGCCAATCTGGGCTACTGCTCCTCTCCTCCATCACACTGAGGTAACACAAAGAAACATGCTGCACAGACTCTTCTAACACTGTTATAATATTTCATAAAGACACTTTTCTTTTGCTGGTGCAACACAGACAGTTTAATGAGATATCTATAATGTAGCAAAAGAACACCCTGACTTTTTACATGCAAGACAACTGCAATTATTCAACCACCAACAGGTGACACAGATAACATTATAATTATGTTGTTACAGTGACATCTGTCAAAGGAACGGATATATCTGGCAGCCGGTGAACAGTCAGTGCTTTAAAGTGAGGTGCCAGACATCACAGCATCTCCAAAATGACAGAACGCATCTTTAATATGTTCCCTGCAGTGGTCAGTACCTACCGAAAGTGACCCAAAAAGGAACAACTGGTGAACTGGCAACGTTGTAATGGATACACATCAAGGCTTACTGATGTGTGTAAGGTGCCGAGGCAGCTTCTGTGGTTCAATCCCAGAGAGGAGCTACCACAGCCAAATAACAGTGGCTTTGGGGGTCAGTGTGGCGCATCTTTCAAAAATACATGCAAATAGAATAAAAAACAAAAAACATCCTTATCATTTGACAACATATGTGCTGTAAATACTCAAAACATAATGGAAGTGTTTCCAGGTGACAGAAAGTAAAAAGCTCATCTTAGACTATAAAGAAACTACATGATGGTCAAATGGCCACCACTAAACTTCCAAACTTGTCACCTGTGTGTGAACACTTCCCACAAAAACCTTTACAGACTTTACCTTACTTTACCTCATACAGAGTTAGTAATACTGCATTGGCAAGTGTAAGTATAAACACAACATGGCAACACTGGTGAGCAGATCTGTCTTCACCAGTCAGTGTGATGAGTCCCTGACAACCTCTATAGTCTCATTTAGCCACCACTGAGGAACTATGCAGGATTTTTACCTTAATTAAACAGCTTTGGAGTAATTGTGACGGTTAAACAGATGACTTGTAACTTGTTACAGGGAGAATGGAGGCTCTTTACCTTCCACTTAGTGTCTCTTGGCCGAAAACCAACCTTGCAAGATCAGTGCCTCCAACCCAGTGTCCCAGCTCTTATCTCGTTGTTTATGACAGATAGGACTACACAAATAAAGACATCGTAACACGTATATGATATAATATATTCACCGCTCCATGGATTGCTTTCTTGCCGGGTTTGTTAGAAACAAATGCACATGGCCCAGAGGAGTGTTAGCAAAACAGAGGAAAAGTGACCGAACTTGCATAGTTTAAGATGTGAAAGCTTAAAGTCATCACCACTGGGTGTTCACTGATAAATTTTATAGTGAAAAATAAAACATGAAAATGGGTTGAGCCTGTGTTAACCACTCATTTTATTCAGTTATCTACCAAAAACCCACCCAAATAACCCACAGTATTTGGAACTGAGGAAGTGGAAGTGCTGTTTTTTCCTGGTTTGGGGAGTCTTTCCTGCAGCACTCTGTTAGTACCAAAACACATTGCACATTACAATACATTGTGATATTTTCTACATGTCTAGATAATACCTTTGAGACTCATTAAATAATATGATTCATCCATTGAGATACAGTTTGAACTGAGGTCCAGAGGGAGGTGCATGTGTGCAGCAGAATGTGAAAAATAGATTAGAAAAGGAGTCCAGCTCACTGCTCATGATAAAGGAAAAGGATTTAAAGTTCTTGGGCCCGACACTCTAACAAACTAAGAGATTAAAGCTGAGGCTGTGAGTGGGTGAACAAGGTCGTCTTTGTCAGGGTTCACACCTCAGCAAACACCCCACAGGCCAGAGGCGCAGGAAAAACAGGAGCATGAAAAATAAATGAAAAAGAGGGTTTTCACTGCCTTAACTCCCCCAGTGTATCACAGTGATGACGAGGAGTCCACACAGCAGTGTCTTAACTCTCTTCAAGAGAAAACTGAACATATAGAAGTTTGCGCTCAACTTGTTTTCTGCATGTGTTAAGAGGAGCCAAAGCAGAGAGCTCTTCAAATCTGTATCAGGGCCAACAAGTAGCTTGATATCTCGCTGAGACCTCAGCTCAAAGACATTCTCATGTGAAGGCACATATTGATTTTTCCCATACCCTGCTGACATGACAGTTGTTGCATTGATGAGAAGGGAGAGAACTGAGAGTACTGTATCTTTCTTCCCTGGCTGACACTGCTGAAGTCTCTGCTCTGTCTGGTGAAATTATAACAGCTCTCCAGGGATCCAGAAGGACAGCCGACTTCTCTTACTCTTCACTTTGCTCCCCTCAGTCCTTTATCCATGGATCACGATATGTTTTCCTCTGATGCACACTAAAAGCTGAAGGCAAAGTCAGTGTGACCAGCGCCTTCAAAATGTTATTGCAGTCATATCCGGCGAATGCCGTCTTGAATGTCACTGGCTCAAACCGTATTTGGAAATAATTCTGAGCAGGAGTAAAACTTCATGAGGCGAAATCTTTCCCACTTTTTCCCGGGTTGGATAATTCACAAAAAGGATGCTAAATCACAAATATTTTTCTGTGACTATCAAATCTTTAAAATTACACAGCGGGACTTACAGTGAGGTTCACTTGTTCAAGATATCATGGAAAATATATGATATTGCAATTATAAACTTTTTGCAGCTGAAATATGATGAAAAGACAACACTCTAGTCTGTCATGTAAGGTCATGCATTACACTAAATCTCTGTCACTCCACTAATGCGATGTACTGAAATATCTCAAAATCAAAGACTATCATGGTTCCCAAAGGACAACTGATGTTACTGGTGCTTCCTGTGGCTTTTCCTGTTGGCCCATCACCATCAAAGTTTGTTTATGTAAGTTATTTATGGTTTATTTGTAAATGTGAAAAACTAATGACATCCCATCAACTTTGTCAGATTGCCCATTGTGTGTGTAGTGCTCAATAGAAAATCTTAACATTGCTAAAACACACAAGTATTTCAATGTTTTGGACAAGTGCTCTGTGAAGTACATTATTTTTACATATCCCACCTAACAGACTGATAAGATACCCCTGGTGTTTTGATGGACCATTGCTGCGCCACCCACACACTTTCTTTCAGCTTAAACAAAGTAATCTGAAAGAAAAACTTCTTCATGTCTCCAAAGCTAAAAAGACAGAAATACAGGAACGTCACTAGTATGAGCCTGATGTTGTTACATTATTCAGGCGCTACTTATCCTCTGAAGACCTTCATCGAGGTAATTTGTAGCCATGCTCAAATTAAAACAGGGCATAACTGACAGGTAGGGATGGAGAGAAGTGGGCTCAGTGTGTGTTCAGGTGTGACCAGCCCACAGCCCCAGGGAGCCAGACGTTATTCACATTTCACAATGACACCAAATCGGAGATGTGAATAGATCTCCCAAGTCAGCAAAAGCTCAGAGGAGACAAAATGAGGGTGTGAGAGGAAGACAGGAAAATGAACTGTGGGAATTCATAATGTGTAAAAAGACAGATCAAGTGAAGAGGAGAGACATAGCTATTTATTGAGCATGCTGCGTTTTATAGGATTCAGGGACACATCAGAAAATAGCAGAGCATATTTCAAGTTTTTTTCTCAGACAATAACACAAAAATAACATCAACCAACAGTGAAAATAGCCAATAGGATAATGATTTATAGCTTTGAGACGCCTGGACTGAGAATACCCTGACTGCAATATATGTATTGTGAGTATAAGTCTTCATAAGAACAGCAATAATGTCAGAGTCCATTCCAAATATTTCCATCCATGGGCCCAAACAGCAACATACCAATTACCTTGAGATGCGTGACGCCCCTATCTACATTGGTGAAATAAAAACACGCCAGACAGCTGAAAGCAGGCCCAGGAGGGAGTCAGGGGGAAATGAAAGCACTGGGTGATTACATTAAGGATGCAATATTTCTGCACCAAAAAGGCCTGATTGCTCAGGGCAGAGTTGATGATCTCGGGCATGGTTGCTTCATCTCCTCATCACAGTGCTGCCTCATCACAATGCTGCTGTGAGTGGAAATACCAAACATTTTGCTGCTCACAGCCATTCAGTGTCTGAGCATCTGCTCGAGGTCAGGAGCTCTCCTGGCTGACATTTCAGGAGAGTAGGTGGAAGATAAATCTGATGACACATGCTCCATTGTCGCCATTAAGACTCAATTTAGAAGACAATGGATGAATGTTAATTGTTTTGGTTGTTTCATTCACAACATTTTCATCTATCATCAGCAAAGAAATTAACACAGTGAGGCAGTTTGTCTCACTGATGCTGCTAAATGGATCATAACTTTGTGTTTTTCCCTGGAGCACTCTGAAACATTATTAAACATGCAAAATAACCAGTGATGGACTGCATGTAAACACACGGGCTGTGGATGTCAGCGCTGTCAGATTTACTCATATTTCACTCATTAGTGAGCATTTTTATTTTCATCTCTGCTCTTGATGGTTGGCCTCGATCCTGCTGTGGCACTTTTTAAAATCAGCCCACTGTTAAAGAAATATAGCTGTTTTAGGAAATACACATTATTAGTTTTTGAGAAGATCAGCACCACCTCCACAGCCAGCCAGAATAAATACTGGAGACACAAACAGCTTTGGATGACTGTAGCATCATCTTAAGCAGAGATGTGAGAGTGGCGTCATTGTTTTCAACGAGAAAGCAAATAATTGTATTTTTCACATCAAGCTATTGCTTTAAATATAGTAACTGCCTTTGCATGATCTGAGCACTATACAGTACCAGTCAAAAGTTTGACACACCTTCTCGTTCAGTGGTCTTTCTTTATTTTTATTACTTCCTACATTGTAGATGTAGGAAGACATCAAGACTATGAAAGAACAAACGGTGGCTACTTCGAAAAATCTAAACTATAAAACACATTCAGGTTTGTTTAACATGTTTGTGTTTACTAGACAATTCCTTATGTGTTCCTTCATAGTTTTGATGTCTTCAGTTTGAATCTACAATGTAGAAAGTAATGAAAATAAAGAAAGGCCACTGAATGAGAAGGGGTGTCTAAGCGTTTGACTGGTAGTGTTGTGGGAAACACATGAGCAGGGTTGCAGGAGTCAGTGGCTTGGGCACATATAATGAACCTGAACATTTACACTGAGTCATCTGATTTATTGCTAGAGCAGTGAACCATGGAAGGCTCTGTAACCCTCACAGTCATGATTAGACTCATATGATCTATGCACATGCAGCACAACTGTGTCCTTGGATGACACTAATGGTTTATCAATAGTTTTTCCAGATGAGACATGTTTGTTTGCCCATCCACAAATATCTTAGAGTGGCTGGTAAAACCGTACTCTGAGCTGCATGGGAAAAGACACAACAATCACTGCACTACATTAAAGGATTAAAAACACAATGAGGCTCTGTTTCTCTGGTGATTGTGTGTGTGTGATGAAAAACCTGCAGCCCCGGCCAAAACAAGAGGTGAAAGCAGAAAATCAAGAGCCACATACTGCGTCTGTCTGGAACATAAAGTTGCATGATGATTAGAGCCCAGGACCGCTTCAGTTAATTCTTGCAAATATTCATTCATTAAATCTCACCAAGGTGATGAACGAGTCCCTAAAGAACAACTTAAAACACAACAAAGAAACCTGAAAGTTTAGAAAGCACCGCAAGTAAATGTGGTGTCAGTTCAATTTAGTAGATCTGATCTACCCTTGAGGAATAACTTCAACACATTTGTCAGATCCTTAAAAATAAATACTTAGCACTGTAGATCCACTCAATAGTCTGGGGATTACTTCTAAACCATGAAGCCAATGCTGAATTGGAGGAAACCCCAGATGATCAAGAAACAGTATCACAGAAGTGATTAAAAGATAGATTGTGCTTCAGTGTTGTGTTGCAGATTTTTGACTCCAGCAGTGGAGTGGTAACACCATCCTCCAAGAAGCATGAAGCCCTACAGCCATCACTGCCATACTAGATGTAATAGTTTTTTTTCCCAGTTTCAAAAGAAAGGTGCTCAATTTGGAAGCTGATATTTTTCATGAGAGCTGACTTTCTTTTTTTTCAACAGACCTCTCCAGCGATTGCCTTCCTTCATCAGGGTGGCATCTGAGGTTGCTGCAGGTTTCTTGATCCAGGCCTACAGCCTGTTGATCAGGCATGTGACTTAGAAATCCAGTCCAGTCTCTTCCCTTTTTGACAAACCTAGACTGTCTTGCACCTGTGGACAAAGTCAGACAATTGGCAGAGGGGGCTAAAGTAAGAAAACAACTGGCCACACAGTATGTGAGGCTCAGGCTCTCATCAAAAGCTTCTGCTCAGACGTCCTTGAACAAGACACTGACTCCTAATCTTCATCGACCCTGCACTCTGACCTTCCAGCAAAGAGGACAAGAGAAAAGAGCAATAGGTAAGACAAATAAATAAATAATGCTAAAGACACTGCAGCTATTCTGAGAGATGACTGATAGGGGGTGTGTGGAGGGGGTACAGTATGTGGGTTGAAGGAGGTGGAGGAGGAGGCAGACAAACCCTACAGCTGACGAGGGAAAGTGTTTGAAATAGACGCCGGCTATTTCCATCAGATCTCACTGCACTGACATGTTAATGGTTGAAGGACGATGGCACTGAGTAGAAGAGTAAGAGGCAAACAGATCCAAATGGAGACAACTATACTCCAATTCAGGTGTTTGAATCACATTGTGCATAATTCAGCGGGGGTTGCTTAATTCTACAGTCTGGATGTAAAAAAAATATGGTGCGTTGCCATAGTAAACTGTAATCACATTAGAGCAGCACAGACAAATGTGAGATTTGGTTTTCGTCAAATTGGATTTCATCAATCCAGCCGTGGCGGACGGACAGATACAGAGATAGATCTGCTCATGAAAGTCATGAGGCGTTTTTTTGTGGCACAGTGGAGAGTGGATTGATTTGCCCGGGGAAAGGTGAAGGAAAGAATAGGCATGTCACTCAACAATAGGCCCACCACTTCTTCTGTCTCAGATTTCCCCGGACCTTGCCAAGCCTGGCAGGTGACCGGGTGAGACACGTGAGACTCCCCACTCACCTGAGCTCACCAACTGTTGCCATGCCAACAAAAGATATGGCTCCAAGGCTCGATAGATGCTGTGCGTATGTGTGCGTAGAGATCATGCCAACACCTCGTCATACTTGCACATATGCAGTATGCTTCTGTCTTTGAAAAGAGAAACATCAGCGTGAATGACAACACAATGCAATGAGACTGAAGGACTATTACACCAGTCAATGAATAATCCCTTCTCTGAGGTCTTAAGGGGTAAAATTCACCCCAAACTGCATTAAAAAAAAAAAGGTCACCTAGATTCAACATTTTTCTCTTTTATTCATTTTTGGACAATAAGTAATTTGTATGCCACACAGGCATTAGATGATCAGGCCCAGGCAATTCTTGGTAGAGGGATAAAGTCATTGCTTGCTTTATTTTTCCATAGGATTTACTGATAATACAAAAGGATTAAGGAATAGTATTATGTCACAGTGAAGAAAGCAAAGATGGAGCACACACAGAGGACCTCCTGGGCTTCGCTCCTAGATATTAATCCAGTCCTCAACGGTTACAGGTTAGGTATCAATGAAGAACACAGCGGCAGGTTGTGTGTTTGTCATGCATGAGCAGCCACGTATCTCTGCTGCCTGCTGACAAGCTGATAAAGTGAACTGGGAGCAAATGTCCGCCATCTCTCTGCTGGTAATGTGTATGTGCCTTCTAATGAGCACAACCTCAAACACACCCAGTTCATTCACAGCTCCTTCTCCAGGCACAATTTACTGCTGGTGTTGCTAGAGCAATAAAGCTCTGCCATAGGTTTCTGGTTCATTAGATAACCATTACCTATGTCTGATGAGGACAATAGTTCTGTTCGTGTGTATCATGTATTACCATGATATTCAAAATACCAAGCCAAGCATTAGATTCTCCCAACAAATATATATAGCCAGAAATCTTTGTGAAACTCTGAGGGTCATTCAACAAGCATCCTTACAGACTCTTCTAATCATGGGTGGAGTCATGTAACCTCCACATGCAAATGATTTGTAAACCTTTTCCTAACTTGTTCCTCTTCCTAACAAAGATCTGACATGTGTCCTTTGCTCAGTTTGTATAACATGAACCAAAATTACCAGTGATTGCATCTGTTAGTCATGTACATTGTTGTTTCTCCCCAGTGATTTACATTTTTGAGCAAAATGTAGGTTCATGTTTTGCCTGTGTTTGTTAAAAGGAGCATGAACATGTATGGCAACCAAGATTAGGAAGTACAGAGGAAAGTAAAGCTATAAATCAGAAAGAACGGATGTTTGTGTTTTCAGCCAGTGGAGTATTTAAAGAGAGCAGCAAGAGCTCTGGATTGAAGCTCTGGGCTCATAAAGATTGTTGGGTAATTATTTTTTCATTTTTTGACTCAAATGTAATGTTAGATTAGAGGAGCCAACTGCAGCTACTGCGACGACTGATCATATCTCATTGGTTGCATTCAGAGCCACACTATTTCACATTTTGTGATGATGCAGCATAATGCTAAATTTCCCCTATGATGATTAAAGTGAAAGCAGATTTTTTTTTAGAAAAGGAATAATTTAAATATCACACTGGCATTAGTATTCAGACATTTTACTTGGGAGGTTATAGGCAATTACAGCCTCAAGTCTTCTTGCATGTGACATGACAATTGTGTGACAGGTGTGACGGTGATGGGAATTTTCTGCCACTGATATCCAGGTCTATTGAAGCTCTGTCAAGTTGGTCGCTGACGGCCATTTTCAGGTCTCTCCACAGATGTTTGATATTTTCTGAATACACTGTAAATGTAAGATTTTACATGCTAAATTGACTTATCATGACTCCAATCAGTGGGTTTGACTGATCTCGACCCAGGAGTTAACGGCTCACTCGGGGCACATTTTCCAGTGGAATGCAAATTGAATTGCTGACTATTCTCAGCCCAGGAGGAAAATCAGTCTGTGCTGCGCAGTCACTATTACACCCACAAAAGACAGAAAACGCCTTTAATGTTAAAACTAGCTCACATCAAATGACTCTATACATCAGCCCCTGAAAGTGAACTAGAAATACTTTAACCTCTAAGCAATCTAACCAAGTCAAGATAGAAAAACTGGAGCCGAGGAAGAGTGACATTAGGGGCATTAAGAAGACAGACCACTGCCCGCTCTGTTTGAAAACCACTGACCTCTATAATTTCATGCCTTTCCACTTTCCTTTCTAATAACAATGATGAGTGGTAAAAGCATCAAATCTAAATGAGAGCATCGACCGGGAGAGCTTTTGCAAACGAGATCCACTTACTGTACGACTTCATTATGAATCTGCTGCAAAACAAAGACAATTCCTGAAAGAAAGAAACAAATTACATTAATGCAAGACTGTTCTCAGCGGTCTGACCAGTTTAAATTCCATTTAATTAAGAATTGATTTTAAGAGCAAATGGCTCCCTTAATTGCCTGGCTTACCCCTTCTAGTCTGTTTTCAATTTCTGTTTATTTGCCTCTGAGAACACCAGTGGAAAGGAGCAATACATTACCATAAATCACGTTGAGCTTACCGTCATCAGAATTCAGATGCTAGACAAGGCTGCACCCTCACAGTAATCTTTCACTGTAAACTGCCACGCAACTGAAGTGCTAATTTAAAGATTTGATTCTTTGCATATTCCTCATGAGACAAAAATACCAGAGCGAATCTTATGTGAAGACACACTGACAAGCAAACTCTTACTGTCTCTTACTGTCAACTCTTACTACAGGATATAGGATATAGGAGGCTCCTGGGATTACTAACGATGACCTTTTGTCCTTTGGTTTACAGATTGCCCATTAGTAGTCAATACAACAACACATAGATTTAATTCCTTATCAATTACACCGGGGAACAATTTGAAAGAAGTTGAGTTAGATTTTTATGCTGATTAAAACTAAAATTGGCATGCTGATTCCAAAATTACAGTCAGTTTTTTTTTCTAGCAGATAAGCAAAACTCCACTGATTAGCTGTAAGACTTGCCAGCTGATTAATTACAGTAGCCATATCCTTTGTAAAAACATAATAGTGTTAAATAAACATTGCAGTCATGCCTGTTTCTTTCATATTTCATTGTATGTCAATATTTGAAAATTTAAGAATAGTATTTTAAATATTTTTTTAAGAAAACAGGGATCCTGTAGTTCAGAAACTTGACGTGATAGAGAAAAACTGA
>OMNW01035086.1:7328-31972 GCA_900303245.1 Selene dorsalis | reverse complement strand
CTCTGAGAAAGAGTCATTCTAACCTGGCAGCTCTCTCCCCGCCATTTTTCCCTCCTCTCTCTTCTGCATCTGTCTCATTTCCTGCCACAGATTCATATATATTTCGGGATAAGTGCTCTCCATGAATCTTACACCTGCTTTCTCTCTCTCTGCCTTTTCTATCCTTCATCCACTCTCCTTCCTTCTGTTCATGTGCATGTCTATTCATCTTCCTCTCTCTAGCCTCTGTGAGTGCCTCACTCTCCTTCCTCCTTCCGTTTTTTTTTTCCTCAGAGTCATGCACCTCTTTTAATAGCTCAATTTCTCTTATTTTCCCCTTATCTTCTCCAATTTGATGCATTTCACCTGGCTTGAATCATTTTGCCTGTATCAATCCATCTCCTCCTCCTTCACTCTTTTGGTCCCAGCCCTATTTTAATACCTTAGTCCAAAGCCTTTATTTGTCTCTGAAAATGAATTTCTGAGTGGCTGTTGAGAACTCTGACTCCCAGATTCAGTGTGTAAGTGTTACCTTCAAAACAGAGGCTAGTGGTATGGTGTACATCAGTTTATTGTCTTTGGTTATTTGGTATGGTGTATCTGCTGAGGATAATTATTATCATCTAATTGCACTGAAGGAGGGTTAAGGTGACGAAGCGTAGGAGCAAATTATCTTAAATGTAGTTATTTTTATACTATCTTTTACACCTGAAAATGTGTCATTAATTAGATCAGATAATGCCTCCTCAAGGACTGAGGATGGAACAAGAAGCACCAGCAAGTTTGTTACCAAACCGTGTATTTAAAACTCAGTGAGTCATCAGTGCATTTTAATGTACAGAAAGTTTCTTTTAAAGTTTTTCACAGCCAGCAATTAGTTTCACAGCTGAGACAAAAGCAAAAATCAGCCATTATCATAAAAAACTCATTATAAACAAAAATACTGCTGCATCAAATGAATAGTTCTATATATGTAACAGCCTCAACAGACCAAGCAGCTGAATAATCTTGGTAGCGATTTCACTCATAAAGCAGAGCAATGGTTTGTTTGGATTTTTGGACATACAAAGATAAAAAGACCTTAGATCATCTTATTTGTGCAGTTTCCAGTGCAACACCAGATTACAATTGTCCAGTTTACCTTATCTATCCACACTAACTAACCCCAAAATTGTGTTCATTTTGTCTTTTATGGCTGGCAGTAGTACCAGCTAAGCTCCAGAATAAGACAACATTCCTCAGTTAATTCAGTGATGTGTAGGTTTCATCTTAATAAGCCTCGTTTTAACAGCTGCTGGAAACAGCTGCTTGGTTACGCAATGAAACACACTGTATCTACGTGTTTCTCTCTGTATATCTTCCTCAGTGTCTCCATCGCTGTCCGGCCACCTCTGATCATATCCAGGTCGTAGTGGAGAGCTGAATGGAGAAGAGGAACAGAGGTGTGTTAGTGGCAGCAGCCAGAGAGCACCTGTTCTGCTCCATGGTTAATCTTAACATTCTGGCACTCGAGCACGTTGGCTTCCAGCCAGCACTGGACTAAGGCCACTGCTGTGACCGCCACACACAGCCTCATGTTTGTCAAGGTGAAAGAGTATTTTTGTTGGGGGGCAGGTTAACTCTGTGTCAAAGAATGTGTGAGATGACTGTGAGGCATCATCACTTCTCCTCCTCCTCAGTGTCATCTCCATAATTATATCTTCATTACCGTCCTTAATTACCTTTTCTTTTCATTGTTTGTAACCGATTGGATCATAAAATGATATTTCTTAATATAGGTGTTTGTTTCTGAACTAATAATTAGACATAAATGGACATGCTGTACTCATGTCTATAGAGTCTGTTCAGCTTCATCACAAGAACCATTCCCAATGCAAGTCCTTCTGTCTTTCATTTCATACAGTTTACTCTGTTATAGAGATTATTTTTATATCATATTGATTGAATTTGTTAGACACACTAAATCGTTGCATTGCATTTTACCACTGCCCTGGTTTAATTGATATTCTGTGTTACATATACAGTATGTATACTTTTTATGGTATGTGTATTTACTGTAAAAATATAGATATTGATGAGCATTTTCAGCTTTGGTAAAAATGATGGTGAGACTGAGGACTATTATTATTATTATCATTATTTTTATTACTACTCCCATCTGTGGTGGTAGTAGTATCTAAATAGCAGAAAACCACAGTCTCACAAATTGGGTAATAATTGGGTGGCTACAAGAGTGTCATTTTTTTAAAAAGGGTTTCAGACCCTTTCTCTGCTGTAGCCTACTAAAAACCCTTATTATATTATTCTTTCATTCCATCGCCATTGCCCTCCTTTGTCCTCAAAACATTATTCAGTAAAACACACAGTACACAGGAATTTAATACGTGGTAATTGTGACTGATTTAATTAAAAGAGGCTCGTGTTCATCTTTGTAATCTCTCTATTTTCAACACCCCCTGACCTTATTTTACTCTCATCCACCTACTGTATCACTGCCTCTGTGCATCTCACCATGGTTACACCCAGTAATGTCCTTGTTCCCTCTATCTGACATTTTATCCTCCTCCGTCACCCTTTGCCATCCGCCTTTCCATCTCGCCACACTGGAATTACCCTGATTATGATTATAGCCGTGATGATAATGATAACCACTGCAAAATTGCACTCTCTCATATCCAACACCCAGGAGATTATGATTGACTGAGAGCCTGCCTGCAAATGTTTCCCCCAACCCATTTTTTGGCTTTTCTCAATTTCTCTTTGTTTCTTCTTCTTCTTTCTCTTTTCTTGTTTTATTTGGCTTTTTGTGCCTCTTCCTTGCTCTCTCCACTCATTGTTCACTCCCTCTACAGCTCACCTCTTGTCTCTTTTCAGTCTTTTTCAATTTTCTGGCAGTCTTTCATCTCTGTTGTTGTGCTCCTTTCAACCTTTCCTTGTCCATCTTACCTCCGCCACTTGTCCCCGGCTCTCTCCTCTCGCTCCTGGTTTTCAGCCCTTATTTGTTCTCATCTCCCTCTCTCCACTCTCATCCCATCCTGCCTGCGTATTCCACTGCCACAAAGGAACAAGATAAATTTGCTTTTTAGCCATATTGCATTCAGGAAGTAATTAGTTGGGTTGCCTGCCTCTTGAATATATGAAGTGGACAACATGAAATGGCTTCTTTGGCCTCATTCATCTTTCATCAACATATTCCCTTCCATGCATTTCCTGTTCTGCCTTATTTGTCTTTACCAATACAACATGAACATGTATGTATCTTTTGTTATGAATATATAATTTAGGAGTTCTATAAACCTTGTATGGACCTGTTTTCTCCAAATCAGTCAGATCTACATTGCTGTGAAACTACAGGGGGTTAAGGAGGAGGTGAATCCTGCATGACAGCTCATTTTCTTACAGTATCTCACCCTGTAAGACATTATAATGAGACATTAGTGCTATGATGAATGCTCCACGGTTGCTTAAAAATATGTTAAAAATTCTCAGAGTGTTTTTGTCAAAACAACGTTCTTTGATTATATTTTCTGCCCTAAAGTTTTACAAATGTAGCTCGAAAATTATTCTATTTCAGTAATCACAGTATTTTTCAGATGATTTTTGAACTTGAAGTCTGCCCTGGCTTGTTGCAGCAGTATCACTACTCCCCTGCACTTTATTAGAGAAGTTATTCTCCTCCCTGTGTCAGCTCCACTAGGCAGAGTCTCACTTGATGTTTAGGTTCAGACTCTCCAGCGGTCCAGTGCTGCTGCAGAATGAGGAAACGGTTGCTATGTCGCCTCATTATACTAAAAATCAAAAGAAATAGCTCTGCATGTAGTTCCTCAAAGTCCATCACTACACACTCTTTTTTCAACATGTGCTTTTTTCTGTTTTTCAAATCATGTATGCTAAATTCACACAACTATTCTCCATTTTCTCAGAGTCTGCTTAGAGCTCACCCAGACCCTCCTGTTACCAAAAATACCACCTCTAGGCTGGATCTGTGAGCCTCAGGTAACTTATATCTGCCTCTTCTATTGTCTGTTTTTTATGTGTTCCTCCCTTTTCTTTTTAGATGTGTGATATTATCACCTAGATATTTAAATATCAATATTTTATATATCACTTGCACTAATCTTCACTTGTAATCTCCTTGGTATTATCCAAGTATAGATGATGACACATTCTACTCTAATAATACATGGTTAAATCTTAATATGATCATAATATATATTGGAGGATTTTCATGCATGATAGTGTTATTGACCAACGTATAGAGAAGAGCTGGTCTGACATTTTTATAGAAAATCCTTTGACTGAATGTAATGACTCTGAATGACTGAAATCCACTGCAAAGCTATTACAGTTTTCCACATGATTGTAGTTTACATTTTCATGACCAAATCAATGGCAAAAAAAAGCAGACGTCAGAATGTCAGGTTCTTCTGTTTTTTTATTTATTTATTTCAAGACCTACCAATTACATGTTTGTTTGTGTTACACTGACATATTCAGTGTATGTCACTGTATGTCACCAGCTGGTGTGTGGTCACTGAGAGATGAGGGGTCGTTCTTAACTGAGCACAGGCTGTTGTATAAATTGTCTTTCATCATAATACTTTTGCATTGCTCTAAAATTCAGTGTTATTCTTTCGGAGACAACAGCGTCTGAGAGCAGCTTCCTGTTATCAGCTAGAAGGACGATTATCATTTTTTGAAAATGTCAGATTGCTTTTCAAGCAGGAATATGAATGTTCCTCCTCCTCAAGTATGTTGTTCTGGTTTATTAAGATCTCAAACCATCAAACAGTGCAAATTATTTGTGCATTTGCCTGTTGTTCTGAAAGCCAGATAGAGTGTAGAGAGGCTGTACAGGTGTTTTTTGTACACTTGGCAATATCAATTGTGTGGTCATTTTTCCTTTTTGGGGTAATTATCATCTCTTTAGTTGTTTCATGAAGCCTTTTGATATTCTCGTCTTCTTTCTTTTCATTGTATTTAGTTTTGTTTGTCTGTGATAGTACTGTTGTAGCTTTTCAATCTGATTTGCTGTTTGTCTTGAAGTGAGAAGTTGATCTAAGCCTCTTAGGCATTTTTCTCTCAGCAGCATATCATTGATTGCATCTGCTTCCCCACTTTTTTTCATTGTCATTTTTTCTTTATTCCAATTAAGTGCTAATGTTGTGCAAATAAACTTCAAGCTGCACTAGGCAATGGCTTGATGCAAAAATAAAACCCACTTTATTAGCTTGAATCAGACACAAGGTTGAAACAAAGAACATCCCATTCTGCAATTGAAATGTTCTGTGATTGCCAGCATGAAAGTCTGTGATCAGGCTTGTTTCCCTGTGTAGGTGGAAAAAAAAGTATTTTTATTTACAAAGTCTACAAAGTAAAACACTGAAAACTTAAAATCCAAAGTGATCTCCATTTGTAAACATTAATGACGCTTCGTTTAATGATTTTAGAAAGTGAATATATATTTGCTTCCATTTGAAACCAGCGTCATGGAAAGCTGCCACAAAAAGTAACAGAGTGCATTTCAAAGCCTTTATCCTGATACAGTATGATGAATTTGAACGTAGTGCAATGTTGTTGATTTCTGGGTTTGTCAGACCAGCTTGGAGATCACATTTGCTTCTCTGGTGGAAAAGCTGGGCTCACTCTTCCACACCGTCTGGCCCCACACACACAACCGCCAACATTTGGTACATTTATCACTGAACACACAGTGATGTCATGGTGTAGAGATGGCCTCACAGATAAGATGGATTAGAAGGGACTGTGGATTTAACAATAATTTATAGAGTTCATCAATAGTAATATCTTAACTGAAAGATTAATGAATACAGAGAGATGTGTGTGTGTGTTTATTTCTGTGTGTGTTTATAAGAGAAGTTTCCTGAGTGGCTCTCATGTGTATTAGGACCTAATAATCATGAGGGATATCAAGGAGTTGGATAGAGAAATCCTCACAGTAGTGCTCATAAGCTTGATTGTCTCTTCTAAGATGCTATCAAATACAGCATGTCTGAGAACACGACACACATCAACACGCGCACACACTCATACACCCTCGTACACATTGAAATGGGCATGTGGAGCACAAAATTCTCCTGATGGATGAACCCACAGCGTCAAATCCACTCGTCATATTTTGCCCAAGTCAATCCAGTACATTACCACAATCAATATAAGAGGCCCTCATCAGCTGCACTCTGATGGGTCTTTGCTGTGTTCACTGTTTGTGAGTTTCATGATTCGGGCCCAGTTTGAAACTCTTTTGAAAAACATAGCATGGGGCCCAGCTAAAAGCCACCCTGTAGCTGGAAGAGAGAGGCCTCCCAGCACCAGGCCCCGCTCTCTGAACACTGCTGTCAATGTGCCACTTTACCACACACCAATGCAAATCAATAGCAGTGCATTACTATAGGACCAACATGGATCAACACTCCTCTAACAGCTTCTGTGTGCAGTGTTTTAGTGTTGTTGAACATTAAGTTTGAGTGATATTGTTTGTGTGTTGGTAATGCAGATAAAATGCAGGTGTGAATAGATTACCATTTGCACTGATGATGCTCCTCTAGAAAATAAGAAATCTGAAGCAATCTGGGAGCAAAGAGTGAAAGGTTGATCACGGTGCTAATCAGATGCTCCACTGATTTAGGAAAGTGAAGGATATTGGCAGTTAATCAAAATCTGTATGCAATCTAGCAGATTTTATCACAGGCAATATAATAATTGTCCCCTCAGCCCCCTTACGCACACTCACACAGATCTAATTACACTACTTTCTAAGATAATCAGTGCCTCTGAGCAGCATCCACTGTTGTTACTGTATCTCCCCCAGGTTACCTGGATGATAAGTCATATGCTTTTGTGTGTAGTGTTGTATGTATGCACTGGAATCAGAGCAGGTTGTCTCCTCATGTCTGAGTCGGCACTTTGATCCTCTCCTCATGTCCTGCCAAAGTATGTTTGGGCAGCGAGCGGAGCCCTGAATTACTCCTGATGTGCAGGACGAGCCTTGCATGATAATTCTGTCATTGGCGTGTGTGTGTATGGGAATAGGTGAATGACAGGCAAAATTGTGAAGTTCTTCGTAACCACTAACATAGCGCAGTCCATTAACCCTAACTGTGGTGAGATGTAGTGAATGTCCCTGTATCGCTGTATGCCAGTGTTTATGAGCTGTGAAGAAGTTCCTGTAGTTTACTTTTAGTTCACTCTTCTAGTGTTCAGTCTCCAGTCAGAGTGTAAGAGGCAGAAAAGAACTTGCTGATGCGCCTGTCTTGGAAAATACACTGTGAGTCACTGTGTTTTTCCTGCTTACTGTATCTGTGTGTAAGTGTGTGTGTGTATCTGTGGTTGTGTGTGTTTTCCCCTCCATTGGGCAGACTGAGAGCCTGTCAATGATGGCCGCCAGGGGTAATCACCAAGCAGTATGGCGAACACGACTTCAGACAAGGTGAGATCACACACACACACGCTCACACGCTCACACACACACACACACACACATACACACATTAGTTACGCATATTCACTGATGTTGGAGAAAGAACATGACCATATCTGATGCCCTCCTCCCCTAAGGAAGCCCCTCTAACCTCCAAGAAATTAAAACAAGGAAAATTGGAAGCAAAGACAGGAGTGAAACAAGATACGATCAAACCATGAGCTCATATAACTTCCAGCTGTCTTCTGTTACAGACTACAGCTCCACTCACACATTCTCCACACCACTGCTTCTACACTACAGAATGATCTTTCAAAATCACAGAGGGACAGATACTGTTGTGCCTCAGATTTTATAAGAGAAGTTTGTTTTGCACATAATTGCCGTGAATGATGTTGCTGTGACTGTCTGGACGTTAAATATTAATTGTCTCAGACTGCCGCCCTTATGTTGCTGATCTCCACTAAATGGGACACTTTACACAGACGCTATTTGTCACACTTATTTGCTGTCATCTCATATTTGGTGCCTTGCTAACAGTAGCTCGCTTATGTCTCTGTGTCTTTGTTTTGGACTCCAGTGTCAACAAAGTGGATTTTTGAATGTGAGGCAGAGGTACTTCTTATTTATGAATCTCATTGAGATAATCAAGCTTTCTGTTCTCCTTCAACTTTCGTCTATCCAGTAAAGGTCGACTGAGCACAAGCCTGCTCTACACTTTACACCTGGCTACGCTTCAGACACTTGTTCATGTTCACAGCAGAGAAGTAGCCCCTACATACAAAACTCCACTAGAGCAGCTGGAGACTAAGTACCTTGCTCAAAGAAACCGCAGTAATGTATAAGCAGCAAGAGAGGATCTTATTCAGATTTTCACAGCTGGTTCAAGGTGCACACGTCTAATCCAAAGCCCACACAGAGAAATTCTTCTCCAATGAGAAAGACCCATGAAAGACCTGCTCAGTGGACACAGGACACAATTTGCAGTTAATGACTTTTTCAATGATTTGGGGAAAAACAGTATAAAGAAGTTTGGGTTCTGACTTAATGACTTTAATTACCATTTTGATGAATCACCTCTGCCTTTGTACTGTTAGTTCCCTCATCCTCTTCTGTCAGCTACATTATAGAAGATGAGTTTTCTGACCTTGTCTTTGGGAGTCAAGAAACAGTTTTGGCTTATGTTTCCTATGGAATCTACAGGTTACACAAAGGTGATTTTTTTTAAAAGGACTAAAATTGAACACAAAGGTGCTGCAAGGTTGAGATTTTTAAGATAAATGTGCATGGAACTAATAATTGATCTCAAATTCTATGACAACACAAATATGTTCTACACTGTATGTAGGTTATCCAGCCATAAACCTGAATGATTCTGGCCCTGCTGCTTTTTTATTGGTTTAAATTGACTCTGCTCTCAAGAGTGTGATTCTATAAGTTATTACCACTTGAATAATCATGGACATTGTTCATTCCTACAGATATACGCTCTGAATCCTGAGGTTGGCATTGGGCTGTAGCAATATTACCATTGTGTTTGGTTTTATATTTGAAAGGGCCAGGGGGGAAATAGAGAAACAGCTGAGCAGAGCAACACAATGCCGTTTCTACCATTTTTTTCAGAGAATTTGTCCTTTGAGTTTGCAGAGCGCAACTTAAAATCTGCTTCCAAACTTTCAGTCATTTCATATTACTTTTTTTTTTGAACTGTAACAGTTTTCTCAGAAATCAGTAAACCATGCAGAGTGATAAAAATTAACAATGTGAGACAGGTGTGATCTTGATGTGGTGAGCTACTTCTCACTGTTGAGAATGTTTACTGCCTAGTTTTACACACAGCAGATGATACGTCTCGCTCCTATTAGAACCTACAGCGCTGTCAGTGTCTGAGAGCTGGGATCAGTTTAACTTACAGGCTGACTGAAGACTGTGAGAAACAGCTATTTCATAAAAGTGGTGTTTTAAATTCATATAACATCTAACTGTTATCTGTCCTCCTGTAGGTATAAAATGCTCTGTCAGAGACTGCCAGGGAAGGCAATGTGGTGGAGACTTCGACTTCTTCAGCTACCTGATGGAGCGAGTCAAGAACACCTTCACATAGTGCTGGGTATGAGCCCAGTGGGAGAGCCCTTCAGGTGGATTCTGACATTGTTTCCTGCAGCACACTGTGTCCTGTATCAGCTGGTGCACAATATTTTCTCAGCCCCCATTTTTCCTCCTCTGCTCTCTTATCTTCTCTCTTTGACAATCCTGTTCCCTCTTGTTTCACACTGTTCTGACCTGTAGTCCTCAATAAGTACATTAACACAGATGAATAGCCCTGCTTGTACAACCATAATTAGAGCAGAAAATTTCAGCTGCTAATGTGTTTGGCTTGGTACTCACTGTGCACATACACCAACTTCCAAGCCGTCGACACACGGCTTGATGAAAAAGAGCATGGTGTGAATCACATTGCAGTGCTTCTAGGCTGAAGAGCCCCAGCACTTAATGGCACTCTTCTGCTTCTCTCCAGCCGCGTGTGAATTTGTTGCCTTAACAACAAGGGAACACATGCAGGTATTGTATATTTCTGATATGTCACAGGGCACTTATATGATATTGTAAGAATTCTACTCACAAGTAAACAGGTCTGCTTCAGCCTGGTACAGAGCATGAGGGCCTGCTGTGTAAAAAGAAACACTACACACAAAAAGCACCTGCAGTTTTGTCTGTGTGGGGCTGTTAGGCTGAGTGATGCCTGCCACCTCACATCACACCGGCCATGTCCAGGTGAAGCTGGTCTACTCACGAGGAGGGAAAGTTAGATCTACAGTGGAAATCAGATTTTGTGGTTGTTTAGATCATTAAAAGACTCAGTTTTGGAGTGAGAGCAAAAACTTCAAAAAAGATCATTCAAAGTGGGAGATTTGCATGCTACTATAATTCTGTCACTGTTTATGTGTGTGTGTGCAGTAGACTGACTCACCAGTCATTTTGTCAGGAATGGGTCACATTGATTTATCGTGTTAGTCATGGCCAATTTTTTTGTTTATGTCATTTTGTTAAATTGAGGAGAATAAGCTGCCGTGTAAAGCTGTGTTTACTGTGGAATTTCATCAACTTCAACAATACTGACACACGATTGTGTTCAGCCCAAGACATGGCAACAGAGGCTCATCAGCACTCTGCTGTACTTCTGTACATCTTCCATTCTGCCTCTAACAGGTTGCACACACACGGCAGGAGAGAAGCTCTGTTTGTTTGTGTCTGTGATTTTACTCTCATGTGCGCTTTGTTCTTTGGTCTCACTCTGATCATGTCACCTACATGATGTTAGAGAAGCACAAAAACATAATTAGAGTGAAATACACTAGTGGTCCTAAATCCCTGTATGAAATTCTCTGAGTAGCTTCTTAATATTACATTGAGGACAGTGGGTCAGGTCTCACCATTAATCAGTGTGTTAATAGCTGATTGACGCTTGGTGTCGAACAAATGAGGTCTAGTAAGCTGGGTGCTGCTGTAGCAAAGACCTGAGGCTGGCTGTAATTGGAAATGACAGGGTGGATGCTGTGGCAGGGAGAGTCAGCTGTCTGCATGCACACAGACACACCACACATGGACACACACTTTTCTTTCTTTATTCTCTCTCTTACTTGCATCACACACACACACACACACACACACACATTCTTTTGTACAAAACACCTCTTTCCCTCTGTCCGTGGTTCGCTCACACACGCTCTCACGTCCTGGTTGTAATTAGTGGCACAGGGTAGTGGTCACACATTATGCCACTAATTGGGCTGGCAGGCACCATTAGCCAGAGCTAATCACCATTCTCTGGGTGACAAGGCATCCTGGCCCTCTGACCACTAGCTGCTAGCAGGATCCATATCACTGTTAGAGCTCAGGGAGCCCCTCTACACCAATTAACCAGCTAAACTCACTGACTCACACTGTGGCTCTCAGACACACTTTGCTTTACCTTCTTTGTTGGTTGTGCTTTTAAAGCGGGTCATTGTTTTCACTGGTCTGTGACATCTGAGCAGCTGCAGGGCCAAGTGTCACACTTTAGAAAGGATACTTGAGTAAAGCACACGCCTCACTCCTACCTGTTCTACTTGACTCTGCATTCGAGGATTGTTATGTCTTTAAAAAGAACACCTTTTAATCCATACATGTGTGGTTTCTCCTGCCCAGGGTATCTACCTCATCCTGCACCCAGTGCTCATCAACTGCATTATCACTGACTGCCTCTGAGAGCCAAGATCCTCAGCTGATGTCTGAAAATTTGATGCTGGCCAGCTTGTGAGTCCAGAAACCTTTGAAAGGGAGAGAGAGTGAGAGAACGGAGAGAATCGCTGTCTGGAGTGAAAGCAGTAATCTGAACATGGCTGAAGAGCAACACAGAGCTTTTTTCTGCTTTCCACATCAGGAGGCTTTCATTTTCGTGCCCATTAAACATGACCTGACTTTAATTACATTTGCAAGCCTCTCGACCAGACCTCATTTCAAATTAGGGTTTTGCAGCCCTTTTTTCACAATGCTTGATTTAGCTTAGAGTGTCTTGTAATGTCAGAGAGCAATTGCTTTCATACTTTTTACTTTTTCCTCACAATGGTTTATCATAATGTAATACACTCTTTGCCAAAAGTGGGATAGAAACATGATAAAGGTTGTACTGTGTTGTTTTTACAGTCAGTTTTCCTCATGTTTATTGTTGTTACTTGACTGTTTTACATGAATTATCAAGTATATAACGCAGCAGCAGAGCCCTGTCCGTGGTGCTGAAAAGACAGTGTATTTAATTTCTTTGTTAATTTTACAGCTGTGTCCGTGAAGATGATCTTAGCCAACCAGAACTGGCTCAGAGGCAATTAAGAAACTATGATTTGCCCTGACTACAGACTGTATCCATTGTTTTTCCGGAAACACTGTGCAGCTGTCAGAAGATAGAGACATTATTTAAGGATCATTTTTGCCTTACAGGCTCTTAAAAGAAAAGAACCTCTGGCGTTCTCACAACCATCTTTTTTGTGAGATGTTTGAGTGGAACTTAAATGGTATTGACAAAAGTACATAGCTTACCTGCTCAACTCTCACGTGAATGTTATTCATCTTTCATAGATAATGAGAAGAGCCCTTATGAAACTCTGGAGGAGGAACTGAGAAAAGAAAAACTCCTCTTAACGCACCTGCTCTCTGGCTCGTTGCAGTTTGAGTTCTGTCCTCACTCACTTTACAGTTGCCAACTTCCTGACTTTCATTAATCGCCCTCTGTGGAGAAATGGCTCAGACTGACTTTCAATTCACTAAACACCTGTGTCTGTTAAAATCCCTGTCACTCATCTGTTTGTGTGTGTGTGGGTTTGACTCTGTTTGTGGGGTCTGAAAACCAGAAAGGTGAGAATTATCTTGGCTGTGTGGGTGTGTTTGTGTGTGAGAGCAGGGGAGCAGGTGAGCAAGCTGTGCTGTGGACTCTTTAAGATCAGTGACACATGGGCGAAGGTGGAGGCCATGTCTGCGGATGTCGAGGCCAGGAGGCGGGTGGCAGACTTCCAGACACGTTGTGACAGGTTCCTGTCCATCACTGTACACAGATAGACAGAGGGAGACAAGCAGCAGAGGGTACGTTTTGTATAGCACTTCACTGTATTCGCTTGTTGCAACTAAAACACTTGTTTTCTCACCACATTTAACTTTCCTGTATTTCTTTTTATCAAACACACTGCTGGACATTGACTTCAGACCATGACCTTTGTTGCAAAGAAGTGCTTATATAAATAAGACTGTAGCTTTTACACAAAACACAAAACAATGTAGAAAAACTTAGTGACAAGAAAAAGTAAATGAATCCTTTAGAATGACCTGGTTCTTTGCAGTAATTGGCCATGGATTTGATGTAATCCTTATTTAAGTCAAAATCTAGATAAATTCAATGAGCTCATAATTCATAAACAGTTATAATCAACCATAACCAAGAGAGATTGTGTTTGTTCATATTTGTCATTCAGATGAAGATGTGCTCATATTTGAAGACAAACTACCTTGTTGTGGGTAATTCACTTAGATTTTCTTTTTCCATGTTTTTCACAGCATTGCAGGGGTGACCACGACAAACTAATCATGTGCTGCTCATTAAGAGTTATGTCTGACAAGAGCTTTGCAAGTACTGTATGTCTGTGTGCACATGAATATACATGGGTTTCAGCCATTCAGCCTTGCTATGTCTGTCAACCACTAGTTCTGGACCTGCATACATAATCCCTGATACCTGAATGCATTCTCAACACCTGCTGGACATATTGAACTTAAATTGTACATTGTGAGATCCATGATCTCCAGAGGTTGGATCCTAATGCCTTTGCCTGATGGTTTCCCTGATGGTTTTTTTGTGTTTAGTACTAATTAGCAAATATTGGCATGCTAACACACTAGGATAAGCTTGTGATCATCGTAAATATAATGTCTGCTAAACATTAGCTTCTTTGAACATTTGCATTTAGTTCAAAGTGTTGCTATGCTGACATGGCTCTGGTCTCCAAGTCTGCTTATATAAACATGTGTCGTGGTTTGAGGTAGTTGTAGTCCAACCTGTGACTGATATACAACATAGGACAGCATTTTATATTCTTAAGTCATGCTGTCATCAGTTAACGACATAAAAAGCTTAGATACTGAGGCACAGTCACTGAGATCGTCAAGATCTGGTGCAGCCACTGTGGCCAACTCTGAATGAAAAGTTAATGAAATGTTTATCAGAGACAAGAACTGTGTTCGCAAGTACTGGCCCAGATCTGGAAATCTTTGTAAATCTTTAAGGGAAATCTCTTCACCATTCGGAAGTTAAGTTTTACAGATACAATCATCAATGGCCGGGAGATTTCCTTACAGTTCCTGCTGGATGTTGCATTCATTGGACTAAATGTAAGAAGCTGCTGGCAGAATTAGTTCATATCTAAAAGTCTGGCTTTCCATTTACCAGAAAAAAAAACTTAATTAATTAAAATATGGATCAGCAAGTATACTAACAATATACCATGCTCTCATCTATTCACTTTCATTTTCAGCCCTCTCTCATTTGCTATGAAGTTTCAGACTAAAGAGGACACGGCAAAGATCAAGTTCCATGGCCGTCCCCCAGCACTGGTGGAGCAAGTGATGCAGGCTGTCAAGATCCTCCAGGGCAAAGAGCCCACCTGGGCGGAGGCCAAGAGCCAGCTGGGAGGGAGACAGCAGCAGCGCAGGATGAAGGGCTGAATAAGGGAAGGAAATTGAAAGGAGAGATGCAGGGAGACAGAGCCATTTGGGCTTGACAGAGAGGAGAAAGAGTGTGGCAAAGAAACACAGAGAAAATGGAAGAACTAAAGTGCCCTAAAAATGAGCAGAGTAAAACCTGACAAGTTGAGATTGTGTACAGTCACACCGTGCATAGAAAGAACCAGAGAGGAGAGGAAGACCTCCCCTCTTTTCTTTATCTCACTACCTGAAGGATCATTTGTAGCATTTTCAACCTGCAGTTTATTCTTTTCTTTTTTCTTCTTTCTTATTTACATATCACGGCCAAATTGTTGAAGAGATACCATTATCTCTGTTAGGCTAGAAACAAAAATATCAGCTGAATGGTGAATTAAAATCAGGTCTGAATTCCTCTTAACCCAAGCAACAGGGATGAAAAGCAATTTGTCAATAAATAAAAAGGTTCACGAGCCTCAGAATGTGAGTGGAATTAGAAAATTTGAGCTTCTGTACTGACTGTAAAATTATCAAAACCTGAAAACACAGACTAAAAAAGCATTTGGCTGCCAATGCATTTTCTGAGTGCACTTACCCTTGAACCTAAAACTTTCCCTCTACACACCAACTGACTTGTTGCTCTTGTGCTGTGACTCATTCAAATTCTGCCTTCCTTCCTCTGGCTTGTTCATTGGAACCTCATTTACTCTTATTACTGATTGATGTTTTGTTTTTCTGTATTTTTGACTTTTCAAAGAGGATTACAGCAGGTGAAAATTCACTGAAAATAAGTCACAATATCATCACATTACAAGTTTTTCTTTTTAAATTAGAAGCTGCTTACAACGGGTTTTGATTTATGGGAAATAATTTTCTCAAGTTCTGAAAAACATGATGAAGTTTGTTGATGTTTCATTGAGCTAAATATTCATCCTGATGATCACAATCAGAGAGACACTGCATAAAAAAGAGAGATAAAAACACATCAAACACAAAGCAGTTGGGTGAATTGGCAAGATCACAAAGAAGGTCACAAAACAAGAAAACGTGTCTCTCATTATGAGCGCAGCATGGAGGAGATGAATCAAGATGATGGAAAGTGACAGAGGAAACTAATATCTGCTCTCTGTGCACTTGTTACAGGTGAGGAGACGGTGTTTGTTTGGCCTTTGTTCTCTGTAGGAACAATAGTTATAAACGTTGACTTCTACAGTCTCCTGTGCAACCCCAGAGCGGTGAGGGACGGGGATAACACACTCACACCTGACCTGCCCACAGACACATCCTCCACCGAGGTAGCGGTCAGTGCATTTACACACAAGTTGTTCCTGAGGGTTTATTGACTGAGATTAGTTATAGTCCAGTGAGTTCACTTCGGAAAAGACACTTAACAATTAAGAAATCAGAGTTTTCACTGCTCCATTCAGTAAGACCAGTGTGTAATATGACTGAACTAATGCATTAGCTAAGGTATTGTAACCTCACAAGCTCGGGCATCAGGCTCATTGAATTCTATCCAGTGCCAGCAAATAGCTTTAAAGCAAGTTTGATTTAAACATCTCTGTCAGAGTTCCTGGGAGCTGACTGTGTTTCTAAATTTCTAGGTTTGGATCATCCTCTGTTTGTCAGGCTGATGATTTGCAGAAGGACCCGAAATGCATAGACAGACTTGGAACCAGGTATGGAGTGACAAAGAACAGTTTTATTAACTATAAATCATACAAAGGAACTCACTGGGGGAACTCTGAGGATTAACACAGGGCACCAACACAGGACAGGACAGAGCAGAGGCGGAGCTTCAGGGGGGCCTGGAGGGGCGGTACTCCCCCGGCCCAGGGTCCAGTGGAGTCCCGATACTGTGATGATATTTTTTTTTAGACAACGATCAGACTGGATGCGCCGGTTTAAGTTTGGTGTGCTTCACATAACATCGCTCTACAACATACACACGGAAAAAGACTCATTAGAGCACAGTAGACATCTCTATTGTTCTGATTTCACTGTCATATAGTTTGTTTTCTGGAGCAAGGGCCATATGTTTTTTTTATTATAGTGTTTTATCTGGTGATGTGGAATACAGTGTACCTGTAACAGGTCAGCTTGTTTGTACAGTGGCATGTTTCAGCAGTTAGGTTTGCACAGAGGCTGCAGATGACACCTTGAAGTTTAGACTGAACTTAGCTGAGACTCTTGAATCAGTTGATAAAATGTCTCTCTATCCGCCCCTCCCATTAGCCTCCATTAAAATATAATGCACAGTGACATTTGTTTTCCTATTGTTTCTATTGGTGTCTCCTGATTGATTGTGGAGATGATTACACATTGTGTGTGGGATTCACAAACAAAGAATGGGAAGCTTTTATTGTTGTGAGTACTTGATTAAAACTTTTGGGGGAATCCATTCTCTCATGTGTCAGGATCATCTGCTCTGTATTACATTACTGTCAGACCAAAGTGATGCTTTCCTGCCTGTTTTGTTTTGATGACATGTAACACTTAGTTTGCCTACAACTGCCTGTTTCCATTGACCCTTGAAGTATTTGCTGCCGTGTTGAAGCAGCCTAGAGCACTTTGTTTTCCTCTG
Source organism: Selene dorsalis (assembly GCA_900303245.1). Classification (NCBI taxonomy): domain Eukaryota; kingdom Metazoa; phylum Chordata; class Actinopteri; order Carangiformes; family Carangidae; genus Selene; species Selene dorsalis. The sequence continues at coordinate 14,744 of OMNW01035086.1, read as the reverse complement.
TGTGAGTGAGGTTTAGCAAACAGAAAGTTGGAGCTGTTGGAGCGTTCCATAGTTTTTACTACTCTACATCCATGTGCCACTTGAGTGTCATTTAGCCTCAAACATTAACAGGTTGGGGAAAGTAATCAGTGCATTGGAAACATGTTGCCTTGACACAAGAACACAAGCCCGTACTCAGGTCTTCATACTGTAATAGAAACCAGATTGTCTTGAACTGCCATCGATGGAGGCATTTCAGTGCAGTGCGTTCTGGTTGTATTTGAGAAAGGCTCTTGAAATTTGAAGGGATTTACTTTGACTGGATATCAGATAAGACATGAGCATTTGGAAGCGAGACAGAGCTACAAAGAAAGTTTACAGGAGCGAACATATCCTTCCTGTTTTCCAAAACTACTGTGACTTGTGTTTTTTCTTTCCTCTCTAAACACTTTCTGAACTTAACTCTTTTCATGTGTCTGTCTGTTCTGTGTGGCATTTTTCTGTCCTCTCTGGTCTGAAGCCTCATTTATTTTAGCAAGAGCTCAGTCAGAGTAAAAAAAAAAAAAGCTGTTTTGAATCAGATTAGTTTACTTTGAAATGATGAATTATGAAATGACAAGTTTAAGATTCTACTCCACAACTGATAAAACTGTTGACACCAAAGCATAAAACAGTGTGTCAAGTGCTCTGAAGCTTTGTTGTTTTTGCCTTATGTTTACAGTGCAGGGAGCAAATACTCAGGAGAGTGTCATCCCACCTACAAAATTTTAGGCTGAAGCTTTCTACTAATTTTAAAAGTAATTTACAGGCCTCTTTACACTAGAACCACCAGAGTTCAATTTTCTTTTTCTGTTGTTCAGTTCAAAAACCCCACAAAGCTTTAATTTTCCATCTGCAAGATAACACTTGACTTGTGTTAATATAGGAGGATAAAAACACAACATTTCATTCAGGAGGAAAAATGGTGCAGCTGCACTCTGTGTCTATGTTCCTCAGCAAAGTGTCTCTGAAGTTCTGTGTATTCCTGCAACTCCTGAACGTGTCGTCTGCAGAGATGTGTGTGCTCTCAAACAGGGAGAGCTGAGGTTGAGTAAAGGTGAACGAGTCAGTAAGTCGCCTCACTACTTGTCCATCCCAATCTTTAGGTTGAAATCGTTCTCATCCTCCTCCGTCTTTTCAAAATGTCTTGTCTCCACAGGAGCTCTCCTCTCTCTGCTTTCTTTTCTCTGGCCAATTTCTTCCCAGTGTGTGCCATTCACTTTCTTCCTCTTTGGTCTCTCTGACCTTTCATCCGCTCCCTCTCTCTCTCTCACTTGGTCCAGCTGCCAGTTCACAATGTAGCCACAGCATGACATTTAGGGACAATTGAGTTGTGGCAGTTATAGATTGCAACTGCAGTGTTTCAGAGTGACGTATTTGTCTAATAGCCTGGTCATCTGTTCCTTCTGACTCGCTAATAATCAATGACCCTCTCTGTTTCTTTGTCCATCCATTGTGGCAGGAATAGTCGTACAACCAATACTACAGCTCTCATGTAATACAACAAAGATCATTTAAAGAGCGTGTTTACCCAAAATAAGTACACAAACTGTACTGTCGTGTATCATTTACTAAAAAAAACTTGGCCAATCTTTGCTTCATCTCAATGTCAAAGTCCACTAAACTCAACTTTTTCAGTTTTCAAACAATTATTACTTTTCACCGCCATCCACACATTTAAAACAGTTGACATTTGTGCAGTTCAAAGATTGTATATTGCCATTTTGAACTGTACCGAATTGTGGAAAACCACTAAAGCACTATGGTCAAGATCAAGCTGCTACCAGAAAGGTCAGGTAATGATGTGGGGGGGGCTGCACAAAGATTGAGGACGACAGAGAAGAAGAGGGGTCTCAGGGCTGAAAGGACAGAATGAAGGGAGAGAAAGTAGCAAGAATAAAGAATAAAGATGTGTTTTGAAAGAAGTAAACGAACAACCTAAGGGAAAGGTGAGATAAATGAAAGAGACTGGGCAGGATATGATCTCTCGTGGTAAAAATTAGTCATAGATGACTCATCTGGGCTGTTAAATGCTTGTAAAATATAAATTTACAATCGGCAATGTTAGAATTGGATGATTTTATATATAGTGTTAACTCTGTGAAGCCGTGACACAAGATTTAACACTACAAAGCCAAAATGATGATTAATAGTTATTTCTTAAAGCTGCTTGAGTCAGTATTTTTCTCTTTTCTGTGGGTCAGATGACTGTGTGTTCTGTAAAAGAGGTCTCTTGTAGTGATAAACCTACAGGGAATTATTACCCAGCCCCCCTCAGCCAGACGTATGTTGCAGTTGATGGGTAATTGAGAGGATTTTACTGTTAATGAGGGAGCAGGGGGAAAGAGGACAAATAATCAGTAGTGGACAGAGGGCCAGGGATGATAAGGATGGATGATGTTGTGGATGTTGTGTGAGTGGAGAGGAGAAAATGTGAGGAAGTAGGGACTGATTGAAGATGCAAAGCAGTGCTGAGGTCAGTCAAAACATGGTTTAAAGACAGAGTCAAAGGCAAAGGGGAGAGCTGTGGGAGGATTAGTAAACATTTGATAATACATCTGGAAGACTTAAATGTAGCTCTTGAGACAAATGAAAACTACTCACATGACATGACATATGGAGTGGTACATTGTAGTTTTTTTTTTATATGGAAACAGCCCAAGAATACAGACCAAAGAGTGAGAAAAGAGAGCCTATTTAACACAGCTGGGTATTGTAGAAGGGCACTGTGGAGGTGGAGAGTAGACTAGAGCAGAGACTAATTTCCACTGCAGCAATGCTGACGGATGGACTAAAGGAACCTTATTTTACCTTATAAATATTTTATTCCTAGATCCTCCAAACTATTAGCTGCTTCCCCTTTGTTCCTTTCCTTTTCCTCTGTACCTTTCTTTTCTCTCCCCTCACTCAACCTCTTCTAAGCTCTCTGCTGGGATCAAACTTTTAGAATAGCTCTGACTTTGTTCTTAGTCAGCTTGTTCTCAGAATTACAGCAAAAGTGTTGGCACTTCGAGCATGAGCCTGCATTCGCACTGTTAAACCCTGGACAGCATGATGAAACCACAGCACACGCACAGTGAATGTATGCACAGACGTCTACACATGCCCATTATCTGAAGGCAGTGACTCTATCAGGCTAGAAATGTTATGATACAGTTATGTGACAGAGGTTCTGGTTTGGATTTGCATTGTTTTGGTCACATAGAATTTTTGTGAGGTAGTGTCAGACTAGTTGGGGTAACTGGAGGGTTGATGATGCTTTGCCTCACAATTAACATTGGACTGAAACAAGCAGAAGCCTTGTGTTGCCATAAGAATTGTATCGTTGTTGATGTTTTGCATGAATTATGATGCATTGTGCTGAAAATGAAAAGCACAGTACAACATGACTTTACTCTTATGGATCATGCAGTCTACTCAGTGAAACAGGATGTCATTGTAACACACTAGTTTCCAGCCTTTTTTAACTTGTGACCCCTAAAAATGAAGACAATTTCCATATGCAGCCCCCCATTACTACTTGTGTATATAGATGAATTGTGAACAGCTAAACTAGAGAGTAATTTGAATAATGTTTAGAGGCTAAAGGATCCAGTAATTCATGAGAAAAAAAGTCAAGATGAGAGGAGGACACTAACAGACCTACTTTCCTGTTGTGTTGAGTATTTTGTGCCCCTTTGGATTCAGCTGACCCAGCCCCCCAGGTTTGGAACCACTAGTTCTGAAGACTTGCTGTGATTCTTAGGAGTAACTTAAGGTAACACTGTGTGTGTGTGTGTTTATCTTCTGCAGGTACACTTGCTGTGATGTGTGTGAGTTCCAAAAGCTGCTGCTCAGCTTCCAGATGTGTGCCAAGTCAACGTGGATGGGTCCAGCTTCTTCCTCCAAGGAGGACTCAAAAGAAAAACAGAACACACACAAAGACTGGGTTTGCATCCGCTTTGATTTGATATAATCCAGCAGGACAAATCTTTTTTTATTTTCAAAGGCTTGGAAAACACGTAATGTCCCAAAACACGGTCTTCTGTGAATTTCAGTGTAAAACTGTGCAGAAAGTTCTGTAGAAGTTGAAACGCAGCCCTTTCATTCACACTCTGCTTTGCAGAGTAAGTCGGTGTCAGAGCAGTTAGCTGGGACGACATCATGGAGCTGGAGATTTCCATCCACTTGCTCAGACAGTACCTCTGAGACAGCAGCCTTTGCTTTGCCCACTAGGTTTGTATTGTGTTATAGCTGCAGCAGGAATATTCTCCTTACTGGTAACAACAAAGGTGAAGTGTAGTCGGCGTGAGCAAAGGTGTGTGTGTGTTTAAGTGAGGCAGATTGCGTGCGTTTGTGTCTTTGTCGTGCTTTTCCGAATGCCTGCAGAAAGATTTCAAGGTTTCACTTAAGTGTGACAGTGACAATAGAGTACAACTGTATGCTTTGTGTATTTGATTGAGAAAACAGTCCCCCTGCAGTGTGTGTATATTATTATACCCTGGTGATGATGAATATATGTCCTCTCCTCTGCTTTCTTCTGACTACTGAGGATCTATTCATGGCTGACTCACTGAGAAGAGCAGAGAGCAAGAGAGTGTGTGGGTTTGTGGATATCTGTCACTCACTTCTGTTGCTTTATTCCGTCAGTGGGAATTAGATTTGACAAAGTTGAGCTCAATATTAATGTGATCACAGGAGGATTTTTGCTGCTGCCAACATTTTTCTCCCCTCAGCTTAGTGTAGAGTCTAGTGTTTATCCAGCTCAGTTAATGATGTAGGGCCATGATTCATGACTTGTGTTAATTCGGCAAGTTGGTGAAAGTTTCCCTGTTACATATTGAAAACATACAGTGATGAAAACATACAGTAAATGTTTCTTTTTATCCTATTCCCTCGTTCTTGTTCCATCCTTGTGTTTTCAACTGCCTTGGTTTACATCAACCCATGTTTCCCTTTTATGTTTCCCTGTGTGCTCCTTTACCCTTTCCTGCCTGTTGCTCCTCTCTCAGGGTGATTTGAACAACAGCTGTAATGAGCTGCAGGAGCTGTCGATAATGTACTCCCCACGTCAGAAACACACCTCAGTCTGCGTCACCTCCTTCATTGTTAAAAACCTCAGCTCCTGCGCTGTTGAGCAGCTCGCTCGCTCTGCCGCTCAACAAGCTGTGAGTGTCAGCTGTTATCCCATCAATCCCCGTTGCTACTTTCTCTTGTGTTCGTCCCCTCCATGCAGCTGTCTCTCTTTCTCTTCCTCTCTGTGTCTGGCTTTCTGACTGAGCCCTCTCACCCACTCACACTCCACCATAAGCCCCCATCTGATTGACTCTGATGGCTAAAATGGCCTCCAGAGACTGAGGCGATGCCACAATGCTGCTGCTGTGACGCTCAGCGCTCGAGTTTAAGTTCAAAAGTGTATCAATTTTAAATTAAATAAATGTTTCACACATCTCATTTGTGTAATTCTATTTGATTGTAGCTCACTTGAAAACTCTGAATCTCTCAGAATCCCATCACAGGGTTACTATTACATGTCAAGTGAGTTACACGATGTTGGCTCATCCAGTCTCACTTTCTTTTTCCTTCTTTGCTGACTCCTTTCTCTCTGCCCACTCCCCAGGCAGTGCAGGGAGCCACCAGCAGGACCCCTCCCCTCCAGGGCCCTGCTGCAGACAGCTGATGCCTCTGCCATGAGCAAGCACTACCACGTGCTCTGGACCGGGAACAGGCTCTTGTTGCCAAGAGCATGATCAACAATTGCTTCATCTTTCTTTTTCCTCTTTCTCTGATTTGTTCTGCATCTTATTGGTGTTTTCTTTTTTCTTTTTTTTTACTCCTCCCACAAGTGTTTCTTTTAGGCCTGAGTGTCATTTGTGGTTGACAAAGTGCACAAAATACTTGATGAATATTTGATTGATTTGGTTTATTCAGATTAATCTTTCGCTCTCCATATTGACCCACTGTCTCCCAGCTCTCTCGGGCTCATCAGCGTGATTTGCAGCTGTTTATTGTAGCAGTGGAGGCCTGACTGTCAGTATGGTTTGTTGCCTTTCAGACACGCCTCTCTATAACCACCGAAATGTCACTGTTATACATCAAGCAATTTGTTTGTTTGGGAAAGTCGATTGTTATTGTCTTTCCTTTGATTCATTCTCAACCTTCCATGTCCTCCCTCATCTACATGCATAACAGTCGTAATGCTACATAACCAACTGCAACTTCAAACTGTATAAAGATCATATCATCCTTCCCTCTTACCACACTGTATTTTAACACAGCAACTTGTTTTATACAGATTTAATGAAACAAGCTGCTGCTGAAAATCAGCATACAAATGTTTCACTCCTGGCTCTCAGGCAAGAGTTGATCCAGCCAGGGCCAGTCCCTCATTGTTTTAGAATTCTTACCTTGCTTGAAAGACAATGGCTCGATTTATAAATCAAGTCCTGCCCTGTGCAGTAACCCTGCTAGGACCTCTGCACTCTGTAATATACTGCACATTATACACCTGATTGATTCATTACGTCTCTCATTAAGCTTAGATAAAGTCAAAGTCAACGCCTGCTGAAGATAAAGCACTTCCTGTCACTCAAAAACAAGCAGGAGAATAGACAGGCCACTGAGCTGAGCCTCACACTGTACCACAGCAATACAGTGCTTGGGCTTTGACCCTTGTTTGGGACCTTTGTTGTGCATTGTACCCCTCTGTTGCCCCCCGTCTCCTGTCTGTATTTTTCATCATTACTGGGAGCTGTTTACACTAATTCCAGTACCCATCTCTCTCTCTCTCTCTCTCCTGGATGCCTGATGTGGACATTGTGGTGGACCAGCCACTGTAAAGGTGTAAAAGCCTCAGTCACACTTCACACTCAAACCTTAGCTCTTCACCTGTAGACATCAAGTGTCTACATACCCTTTTAGATGCAGGTGCATGTGTTGAAGCCCCAAATAAGAGCCCATGTGAACATATGAAAATATCAATTGAAATATGTATATTAATGACTGACAACGACAAAATCTCAGACATTGCTTCTGTCTTGGTGGGAACACTGCCCCCCATTGTGCTGAGGGTGTGGAGGTAAACGTGAATGAACATGCCCTCCTTCTGCTGCCTTTTCACAGCATCCTGTTGGACATGAACCTGTTTCTACAGCTGGACTGGGACACTGGCTTCGACGAATTTGACTTGGAGGTCTGATACTGAAGGTATTGAGTTAAACAATGTCAGCCACCTGCCATCAAATGGACTCCCTTCACCTCAGTGAAATTTTGGGTAGTTAAAAATAGTGAATGATACAGTGAAGGTGATCATAGTGTGGTGGTGACTAAGTGGAATTTCTGTTTGGCTGATGTTTTCTTGTCCATAATCTGCCATTAACCACAAATGCAGGCTTAAGTCAAGCAGAGAGGCCGTTTTAT
>OMNW01035084.1:21932-32736 GCA_900303245.1 Selene dorsalis | reverse complement strand
CAGAACAGCTGACACAAGTGATCCGTTATTTCTTGGAGGGGAGGCCAAGCACATGGGGCCTCCACACATCACACACCTCGGGCCATGACCACTCAGCAACGCCCTCCCCGTCCCGGGCTCAGCCCCGTCACATCTGGCCCCAAAGACCCGGGACGTTTTCTTTCCCCCTGTTCAAAATGCACCAGTGGTTCCCATTTAACACCTGTTCGCCCTAATTTCCATTTTCAGGGACGCTGTGGATTTCAAATCATTTATCACTTCCCAAAGTGCTTCCACATGTGCGATGCCTTTTCCCAGTGTGCGGGGTTCCTGCCTCCGGCCAACCTTTTCCAAATGTATTAAAATTCAGTTTGGTCCAAAGAAGTTCAGACACTGATGTTTCATTGTGGTGATGTCTGGTAATTATTAGTCTAAATTACGGCTCCGGCATGTGACTTGACAGGGTGGACTCCATGTTTAAAAGGAGAGATGGGGCGAGGAGGTAGGGCCAAGGTGGTCTGTCACGCTTTGTGCACTTTTATAACTCTGTACCCCAACACAGGGATGTCAGTCAGACTGAAACAGTTTCGCCACCGTGGAAACACTTGTGTGGTTAGGGACCTGAGAGGGTCCACTGGGGCCCACTGTGGGGCGGCTGGGTGAAGGCTGTGTCAAAAGCACTCCACTGTGAGGGGAAGACTCCCACATCGAGCGCTGATGAACGTTAAATAGCGACTCTGGTCCGGTTGATATTCGAGGTCAGAGTTCATATTGTGAAACCAGGATTAGATCTCAAAGTGGAAAACGATTTGAATGAAAGTGAAATCAGATTATGTCTTGGGGCTCTCTGGTCAACAGTCCCAAAGCCTCAGCAGCACACCAACACTGTGTAATTGGCTTTGACAAAATGGGACGGGAGACACACAACCTATTTGGAAAAAGCACTATGTGATTACAGTGCGCGTATTGCTTAATAATACATACATGTTGACGCATCCACTTGTAACAGCCCCTCCCAGGTATAGCTGTGTATTTCACTGTCAAATCAGCACCTTTTATCAACAAATCAAGCACAGTGGGAGCACATCTAAATCCAAACACATGCAGCCGAGTTTAAGCTCGGGCGAAAAAAGTTCCAAAAATAAAAGCACGAAAAAAGCACAAACAAGGGGAGGGGGGGGGAATTAATTGTGTTGTCATCATATTAAATAATAAGCAAAAATCATGGTAGGTAATGAGAACCTTATCATCACCACATTTTTCATGTTCAAGGGCATGTGCTACAGAAGGGGAAGAAAAAAAAACATATTTCCACAAACACACACAAAAAGAGAAATTTATTCAAATTTAATCTAATTATAAAAAAAGGAAATTGCAACATTTGTGTTTACAAAGTAAGTTTTTTTTGATGCGCTGCGCTCCATCTTCAAGTGGGGAATGTTTGAAACTGTACTGTAAGTGTGCTTAATTAAAGTGGGCTGTGAAAATGTGCACTAATCAGATATGGTTGGTAACAAAGTCCATGAAATTACTAATTAGAATTTCATTAAAAGGTACTGCTTTATCATCTTAGGAAATCGTAACCTTTAAAACGCTTTCAGGAAGGCAGTATGCCTTTTTAAATGGGCTAAAAGAGAGAAACGGCTGGCTTTTGATGTAATATCTCATTTAGGATTTGAGCTAAATTGGACCATTTAAACATGTCATTGTTTTGGACGTAATTTATCAGACTAATTAATGACAGTTATTGCCTGAGTTGGGCGGCTGACAGAACACCACGCTCCTGCAGGAAGAGATCACAAAGACAGCTTGGATGAAAACACACCATTAGGCGGCGGTTGCCAAGAACGAGAGCCACCCCTTTTTGATTTCTCCCTCTTAACAATCAATTTCAAAGTGCTGTGGAGGATACAGAACACATACTGGTGTTTAGTGCTCACTCTAATCCAACAAGTGTAATTTACCATTTTACTATAAGGGTTTCCCAACAGTTCCAGTTCATAGAGATCAAATATTCCTCAAGATGGTTCAGGACATTTTCCCTTCTTCTATCCTGGTAAGTAGTTTAGAGCTCACATCCTATGGGCTGTATAGTGTGTCGTCCATGTGACTGCCAGGCTGATTACTATTCCTCCCATCAGTTGGTCAGGATGGGCTGTGTTAGTTGAAGGGATCATATGTCAGCACTCAGGCCTGTTTATCTGAAGGACAGAGGCTGTGGAAGAAAAGACAATCTGTTCTTCTGCTAATGACAGCTTGATTTAAGCTCCACAGAGTTCACCCTCCTCACCGCCGGCTCACAAGAACAGAGAATAACAGGCAAACTGCGGATGTCGGGTAGATACGTGTAGAAAGCTGATTAGTCGATAGCTCACCGTGGTAACACCCATGAGTCAGAGGTGAGTACGGGTGAAAAGTGAAAAGTAATACTGTAGGTTTCCCCTGTGTCATGCCCTCTGCAGAGGTGCTGGCCTGCTGCAGATGTTGAGGAGGGAAAAGCCTCAGCAGCAGGGAGGTGCATTATGGGGCCAAAAATTGTCAGTTTAACTGGATTTCAGTCTTAGTCTGACCAAGTTCAAATGAATTCAGGAACCTGGAACTACATCAGGACTTAAAAACTGGGAATTCAATCGAATGCAAGACTCCCATTAAGTTAACTGCTAGTGTGGTGCAAAACAAGGCACGTTGGGAATGCAGCCATTTAATTTGCCCTGCAGGCTTCATAAACCTTTTCCTTTGAAATACCAACCATGGTGGCAACACTCTGTCCTACATGTGTACACATGTAACATAGCACCAAATGTTTCTAATGGAACATAAATCCTCACAGGAGCAACAGGGAGCAAATAAATCTTTTGTGAAAGAGAAATCACACCTTTATTTTCTATTCATGGTATTCTTATTCCATAATTTGGCTCCTAAATTTGCTGAAATGAGAGTGATGAGCGCAGATACTTGAGCTGATTGTGTTTGATGTCTGAGGCCAATTGATGTCATTACTCTGATTTATGGTGCACACTGGCTCCTCAAGTGGAAACTAATTTGCACCTTTGTGCGGGTGACACTCAGGCATTAAGTGTGAGTGTGTCACTACCTGTAATTAAAGCAGATGGTCAATAACCCTGTCAGGACTGTTAACAAAGTAGGACCTCTATACGTGGTCCTAATTCCCTGCCCGGTTGCAGAGCTGTGCTGAGCGTCGGCCAATTCCCCCTGCACGTTATTACAGAGGAGTTGTTTTTTCACTCCGTTCGGGCCTTATTAAAGCTGTGGCTACAATTAAGGCGTACAGTAAATAGACTGGGTTGAGGACAACAGACAGGACGTTAAGGCGACAGTCTCTGTGACATGCCAGATACGACCTCAAATGACTTGAAATGAAGCCTGTTAATACCGAGCCGCCTAATCTCCACAGCACAGGTACTTGTGTTTGAATGACCTTCAATCAGCCCCCAAAAGGGAAGGGGTTATTTCCTCAATCATTTCTTTTTTTTTTTTTTTTTTATCCTGGAAGCAGAGAAAGAAAGAAAGGGAGAGGGAAGACGGGAAGAAATGAAAAGAACAAGTACACTGCGGGAGGTCAGTAATTTAAAGCTGTGACAGATCTGTAAGTTAGTGTGCGGTCGGGCTTATATTTGAAAATAACCCAGTGAGATTCCTATTAAGGCATTTTCTCTTAACTACCTCCAAATTTGTGTTCCTTCTCTTTTAAATTGTGAGCACCACACTGAGATATGTGCTAAATACCAGCTGAGCAAAAAAAAAAAAAAAAAAAAAAAAAATCCCCATATCTGTCATTAAAAGGATCATAGAGTATAATCATCATTTTACAATTGGAACACATGCTGTAATAGCGCATTCAGCAGTCCTGCACAGTCACTATACTTTCTGACATGATACTACAGCACATAATGCAGCCTGTAATTATCTGTTTCCTGAAGGTGGAGGGCTGCGTAAAACTGCCATGAGCTCCTGTGTGCCTTTCATAAAACGCTTTTCTCCTCTTTGGCAGTCACTCTCAGGCTGACTCACTGGGCTTCGACAAGAAACTTAAGCAGGTTCACACCAGGAGGGGCAGTAGCACAGCAGCCATCGGGTTAGGAGAACAAAGACGGGTAAAATGTAGTGCATACCTAACACACAAATTACCGCACACACGGCTCTACGTTCTTCAGTGCTCTCGTTCATTTACCAGAGGCGCCAGATTGGACTCGCTCGCGAGCTTCTTGGCTGTGTAATATTCTGCACTTTTGGCTGCCATCGTGCTCCTGTCAAGTGCGCGTCGATTCACTTTTAGCCCAGGCTCCTATATCAGGCCTTTACATGACCCCTCATCCCCACAGACAACTGGGAACAGCCAGGAATACATGATACCCGTATCTTTTTGTAGCCTGAGATTAAAGAATAAACATAATCGCCGCAGACGATAGAGTTGTTGTCCGCTGCCTTATCTAAAAATACTCTTGCGAGACGTCATCATCCTGCTGCTCAGATTGGTGGAGGTATTGAAGCTCTTTCTTAATGATACAGCATGTGAAGGCAGGGTGTCTATGTGCGTGTGTGTGTGTGTGTGTGGGTGCTTGTGGTGGTGGAGGTAGAGCAGGAGGAGAGAAAGAGAGGGTAAAAAAACATTAATTATTAGCCCCAGTGGGATCTCTTATATTCTGTCTAGCCTGGACAACACCAATTAATACAGCAATTATTATCCTGGCCCGTAGCACAGGGTTGACTAAGCTGGCTTGCCTTCTGACGATTATGGCGTGAGGGGGAGCAGCAGAAGAGAGGCATGCTGGAGCGAGATTATTCATCTCACACTAAACCCCTGCTTTTATGATGCATGGGTGATGGGGGAGATAGAGCCAAAGAGTAATTTAGTCTGCAAATTTCAACTCAGCATTACTGCAACACAATCTCCCTATAGATTAATTTCTGTTGGGTGTCATCTTTAGGGGTGTAGTGGAGCACCAGTTCGATAAAGAATGAACCACGCAGACATTTTCTCATTTTTTTGCCCTCCTCCGGAGTAACAAGCAGGCCTAAAGCTGTACTTTAAGTCTGAGACCCTCTAGATCCTGTGTGACAGGTGCACAGTTCACAGTGCTACTCCTTTTCTTATACCCCCGAGGTCTTATTCTAGGCTGTGACCCAGCCCTGCACTGCATTCATTTCCTAAACATTGTCTTCTCCCCTCCCCTCTCTTGGCCCTGATTCCTCAGCAGTGGACGCAGATGTAAGCAATAGCTCCACCTAGTTTCTGCAGCGCCGCTCTCTCCGGTGCACTGCTTTTTTTTCAGAGCAGCACAGACAGCTGAATGAGGCTCGGATGAGAGGAGATCTGCCGTTTCAAATAAAATACTGCTCCCATATTATCCCCCTACTCCTGTCAAATTATCCACTGTGCTCTATTCTTCCTTATCATCTTTTTGGACAGGAGAGCTCTCTGTCTCTCTTGTTCTATTTTTGCGCCTCCCCGTCCTCGTCCCTGCACTCCTGCGGTGACAGCCCTTGCAGGAGCATCTTAAGCACATATGCCCCTTTTCCCTGCAGCCACTGTAAAATCTGTGCTGACAGCCAATGAAAACAACACGGATGCTTGCATGTTATCTTGACATGGCCATGTTAAGCTTCGCTCTCATGATGCTAAATGGTCGTCATAAACCTTTTAAGATCTGCGCGGCCTAATATGGACTTTTATAAAAACATTATGCTGTGTAATATGTTTAGGTTCAGCAAGGACATACAGTAGGCAGCCACCGCTCACTGTCACAGAGCTCAGGAGTCAGGCACTTCATCCAAACAATGTGTGCGCTTGCATTCAAAGAAGGAAACAGCCAGGTGTTCCCACTGATGTACATACTCACGTTAAAGCAGGTTTTAATTTGTGAGAATTTATATATTTCAAAATAATAGTATTTTTCTGTATTCCAAAATAATGTTACACTGTTTGCCACTCTCTAATCTACCTCTGCTTTTCTATGGGATCAATTGACAAAACAATTACAGTCTACAGGATCTTGTCTAACAAGCCCTTGGAGTACTAAGAATGATTAGATGGCGGGTATTACATGAGGAACCCATCTCTGGATTAGTGATGAACACAATAAATTCTGAAATAAGTGGAGGAATATGTACATCCCTTTCATGGAAGACGCTTAGGTGATTGCTGCCACGAGAGGATTTGTCAGCATAACACAGGATCTCAAACAATAATGTGTGTGTGATAGGACACCATGGAACACATTCATAGCCGAATTCAGTGCCTGTTGTGTAAATGGATTTCTCCTCCATGAAAACGAGCGAAAGGGCCAGAAAGAATTCTGCTTGGTTTCATCATCGTTTAGCTGAATACATTATAAACCATCCTCACCATCATCATCATCATCATCATCATCATCAAAATCCAAGAGCGTTTGTGCCTTAAAGAAATGTTAAATCCAGGAAAAATGTTTACCTCCAACAGATCACAGGCTTTAGTTAGTAATTGGTATGTGCTGCGTGTTCTTTCCAGCAGGACCGTCATTTATTTACAGGGGTGTTGTGTTGCGCCTCAACACAGAAAACCGGCCAGGCCTCTAAGAGGAGGCGCTGTCATTGTCACCGTGAGGTGTAGGATAACAGCTCTTGAGCAGGTTGTAATTAGAGTGGCTGAGGTGTAATGAGGGTGCAAGATTCCTGCTCCCGCGGCCGCTGCCAAACTGGACCGGGGCGCTGATGGCACACCGCTGAGTGGCATCACCACCCCCCCCGCCGCCTCCACAGTCCGTGACTCAGAGCAGCACAGTGGACACCGAGAGAAAAGGGCCGCATCATATCAAAGTGGAGTCACTGAATATTTTCTCACATTAGTTTCTCAGCTGAGCTGGAGTGGTTCCCAACAGGTGGTAATGTTAATAATAATAATGATTCTGAGGAATAATAATGGAGGTATTAAAGCGATTCTCAAGTGGGGAAGCGAGGCGGTGCTTTGGCTCGAGGGTCGTACGAGACGTGAAAGAATTTGCGGTTTACTGACTGACTCACGAACCAAAATGTTTGTTCATCCTGGATGTTGTTCGGACGCACAACACTTTCTAGCCAACTCTTCTTTTCCTACGTTCGCATTTGAAGTTGTGTTCACAGGACGTGTACGGCACACCTCCCAACACACACAGAGCGCACACACACGCGCGCGCACACCGCCTCTTTTTGCACTCTTGGCAAAATGAAAACTTCTGTCGGAGTCAGATTGAAATTTATATCAGTTTGTCAGGCGCAAGCCAAAAATGATCTTACTGCACATTATTTTGATAAGTTTGGTGCCAGAGATAGAGAAGAAATGGAGGAAAGAGGGAGGAAAGTACCCCACACTCCGCACACCAGATAAGTACAGAAGCCAAGATTCCTCTCGCTGCTCCATCAGTAAGTGCTCAACCTGACCGTCAAAAAAATAAAAAACCTTTTGGTGGAGATGCCTCTTTGCATAATATTCCACCCCCAGCTAAACTCTCTAAAGTGCACCCAATTTTCTCAGGGAAGAAAAAGCATCAATCACTCTCAAAAAAAAAACAAAACAATCCAGCTGCAAAATGGGGTGTGATTATTCAACACTTAAACAGCAATGAACTAATCCTGCTTTTTGTCATGTGCTGATCCTGTGCACTAATATCTATATGTGTGTGTGTGTGTGTGTGTGAGACTGCTCGTATTACTAACTGTACTAACTGTGTGCCAGGAGTTTGTCAAAGTACAAACTGCTACTACTGTACGTGATTGAACTTTTAAATTACTTTGTGAGCACTTCTCCATCTGAAACTTTGGCAACAACACAGCTGAGGAATCGTAATGAGATGAGGGGGAGAAAAAAAAAAAAAAAAAACGTTACGTGTCAATAATGTGTTGATATATCATATTCTGCCCTTTGTTTATTTATTTATTTTTTTAATGAAGAGAAAGCCTTTATCTGCGGCTGAGCCACCACCATGAAATTCTTTTCTTGGCTGTGTGTGGAGTCGACCACAGTGTAACACAGTTACACCATGTCAGAGCTGCAGTACAGAGCAACTCATTACCGCTCAGCAAGAGAACATAACCACAATAAAACCGCCCCCTTTCCACCGGGGCAGGCAGCGGGGGCAGCCGCTCTATTTGTGCCTGGCTCCATGGGTGAAAGGAGTGGGCGAGCTGGCGAGGTCAAGTCAGGGTTCACTTTTAGTGTACCCTAATGTTGTAGGATATAAAATACTATTACATGAAAATGATCATAGTTAACCCTAACCCTCAAAATGTACTTATTCTTTACTGTATTTTCACAGGGTGGGATCGTTTTATATAGAGCGGTGCAGCGAGAACAGCCGTTTACTCCAGTTTACTTCAGCATCTGTCTGGAGTAAACTGAGCTGAGGAGCAGGGCACGCGCTGATCCAGTCAGGGACAGGCATTTTCCTGAGGTCCTAGGGTTGGACTAGTGGGAGCAGACCCCCACAGGCCATAAACTCCATAATGTAGGCCATCACAGCAGCTAGCCCGTATAAGTGTGATTTCTGAAGGGCTTCCAAAATACCACGGCAGCGCTTTCATTTCCCCATCGCTCGCCAGGCAGCTGCAAGAATGTCAATATGAATGAAAGAATGTCTCGGGAAAATGTCGAGAGGATTAATCAACACCTGTACTCAGTGGATATGGATTTCCAAATAGTTCTAGACTAAAAGACAGTACGCAAAGCAAAGCAAAGCAAAGCAAAGAAAAGATCTCGGGATTCATCATCATTCTTTGCATTCATCATATTGTGAGCAGGAAAGAGGGTTGAGCTGGGACTGGAAAAATGTTATTTGTCGTTTGTCTTTGCAAACCGTGCAGCGACACACGTCAGGGTTAATGTGAAACATAGGGGAGGCCGTGGTCTTTCAAATACATAAACATTAGTTTATGATTCTTATGCGTTATTCTACACTCTACTTGTCACCACTGTAAACGTGTGCAACATTAACCAGACGACTAGTGATTATGTCTCAGCCATTTTACTAATGAGACATGAAGCTAAAGAGGGAAGAGTGTTGTCTTATTACCATGTTGTTTACTGTTGAAAACTTTCTTATCGTTTCACCAATTTAAAATAAAATTTTATTTGCACAAACTTGGTGTGTTTCATGCGGTCTCCCACAAAAGTCTGCACCCAAACACATACGAGAATAATAGGTATCACAAATGTGCTTATAAGTGTTTACACCTACTACCTTCACACCTATTATAATGAACAAATTACACTGCATTAGTGCGCCAGATGCATTTTGTGACCCTTACACTGAGTAATATACAGCTATGTTGTCTGTGCTGATATGTAGAGAGCAGATGATGTTATGAGGTGATAATGACCAAGCCGGGGTAATTGCTCTGCCAGTAGGAGACCTGTAATCACTGTGCTGTGATTATGTAATGGACGCTGCTGATACGGAACAGGTGAACCGAGAGCGAGTGGATTCATTTGAAGCAGCCACAACAGGGACTTCATTTACATGCGCACAAGAATCAAGATTACATTGTCATTAAGACAATAAAGACAGTACAACAGGACCTACGGCATGTAAACAACACACTGATTATGTCAGTGCTATTACTCTCTCAGTATGAAAACATGTGGTCCCAGTCATTCATCTGGTGAACAGTGTTGTTTATTACAGATCATTAGATATATGCGTTTACCGCAATCCATTTTCTTTAAGTCTCATTAAGTTCTGTTAAATATGCTTAACTGATGATGCTTGATTTAACTAATCGCAGTTGGCTACTCATCGAGTTGCGTTAAGCGTAATAGCAACACCGTCTCAGTCAGGCTATTGGTGATCAATACAGCAGGCTATAGCTTGGTTATCAATAGAACCTGTGCAATAAACACTTATCCATGTGAAAGGATGAGTGGCGATATGAAATTCTATATTTTTATTTTTGTCAACAAATCCCATGAAAGCACCAAAAGCGACAATGAATAGATGATAGAAACAGGTATTGTCTGTGAAGCCAAAGCCTGGTACTCCTCGGTGCCATCCAGCTCCATTGTTGTGCACAAACACATCAGTAAACCACACCGCTGCACCGGCTGACACGGTCCTTCATTATGATCAACACAGGCACTGTAGTTTATCTTGAGTCAGTCCAACATACACTATCCTGCCATTGTGAAGCACCTAATGTGAATTAATCCCCCGCTTAAAATAGTCCCCGATACAAACACAAAATTAGAGCAGCCAGCCCTGATATATTCATAATATCCATGATGTATCCTTTAATATGATGGGTGGAAATCTGATGTATTAGACAGACCTGTGCCCTCTCAGTTTTTAAGTATTGTTTTATTCTGAATATTTCCACCATTTTACCTTGCTGTTGAACAGGCCTTTCCTTTGGAACTACATTTTCTCAGCCGCTGATCTGCCATATTACTAGAGATGGACACCTTTCACATTTGAACTGATACAGTACCAATACTCGGTTCCTGGGAACTGGTACCGGTATACAACAGTACCTGCTTTCTGTACTTTTTGTGTGAATGTGTGGTAATTAAAGTTATTTTGTCTATAAAAATAGTCAAAACTTCTGAATTCTGAATATTTATTTCTCAACAACACAACTCCTCAGCCTTTAAGAGTATTTTATGTTTGACTAAGTGCTTCCTCAGGTTTGAGGTATTACCGTAGCTGGCTTTACACTTCACAGATGTTGCAGAGAGCACAGTCTGCATCAA
The DNA here is from genome assembly GCA_900303245.1 of Selene dorsalis. Classification (NCBI taxonomy): domain Eukaryota; kingdom Metazoa; phylum Chordata; class Actinopteri; order Carangiformes; family Carangidae; genus Selene; species Selene dorsalis. The sequence continues at coordinate 22,040 of OMNW01035084.1, read as the reverse complement.
ATTTGGAGAAAAGGAACCACACCCTCGAGCGCTTTCGATCTGCCATGCTTGCTGTGTTGATCATCAAGCCGCCACTGATGTAATCACGCTCTCGTGCGTCCAGTGCTG
>OMNW01035084.1:6308-21150 GCA_900303245.1 Selene dorsalis | reverse complement strand
TTTAGTTGTGGAAGAGGGGAAGGGTTTTCTTTTCAGGGAGCCGCCTCCAGGAAGTGGAAGGATCGTGTGCCTAGAGGCTGGGACCAGCCTGTGCACCAACGATGGGAGGGCTAAGTCTAAACCACGGCTCCTCCCCACCTGTTGTAGTCAATGGAGCTAATTATACACACACATAGAGCTGAAATATATAATCATTTGTAACGGAACTTTGGTTCATCCTTTTCTTGCAGACTGTGATTTCCTGAACAGAGAAGGTCCTTGTATACAAGTTTCTTTTTAATGATCCAAGTTAATAAATAGTCTGTCCTCTTTCTCAAATCAACGAACACGCCCGACCATAAATAGAGGTGAACTGGTTTGTAAAAAAAAAAAAACAATGGCATGACAGAACCAGAGCAGCTTTAGTCTGAACAATGTTGTTTTAGAAATCTGAGGGAGTCAGACTGATGGTTAACATAGGGGTTATCACAGGAGACAGGAAATACATAAGAATGTATGAATGAAGAATATACAACTGTAATAATGATGGATATTAATCACCAACTTGATGAGTTTAACAATAAAGCACAAAAATAAATGGAAGATACCAATAATGTGCACTTTAAAGGAACAGTGTGACATTTTGGGAAGTATGCCTGTTTGACATTTTACCCAGAGGCAAATCGGGAGATCAATGGAAATGTCAGCTTTAGCCTCATCGCATTGATGGTTCCAAGCTGTATCAAGACAGGAATCAGACAGAAATTGTTTTACCAGATTAATCAAAGAAAAAACGAGACAAAGACTTCCAGCTGTACCACAGTTAATGGCTTAAGCATTAGTATGTTAGCGGTGTCACAGTGACAGTGTAGACACGTTGATGCTCAGTGGGTACAATAACACAAAATATTTCATCTTACATATTTTGGATGTTATGTTTAGTATTATTTGTTTTGGAGTATTTGGACAACTTAAATTTTTAACCTGAGACTGTTAAAATTATTACAGTTGATCCTAAGAGGAACACTGAATTCCATACGGGATGGATACCTTTCACATTTAGACCGATACAGTACTGATGATTGGTTCCTGGGAGCTGGTACCGGTATACAACAGTACCTGTTTTCTGTACTTTTTGTGTGTATGTGTGGTAATTAAAGTTATTTTGTCTATAAAAATAGTCAAAACTTCTGAATTCTGAATATTTATTTCTCAACAACACAACTCCTCAGCCTTTAAGAGTATTTTATGTTTGACTAAGTGCTTCCTCAGGTTTGAGGTATTACCGTAGCTGGCTTTACACTTCACAGATGTTGCAGAGAGCACAGTCTGCATCAAATTTGGAGAAAAGGAACCACACCCTCGAGCGCTTTCGATCTGCCATGCTTGCTGTGTTGATCATCAAGCCGCCACTGATGTAATCACGCTCTCGTGCGTCCAGTGCTGTCGTCACGTCAAGCTGGCGCGTTCAGGTACCGAAATGTGGTACCGTTTGACTTCACGTGAATCGATACCCGGTACTTTGGTGGGAATTTGGTGGGTAATAAAAGTAATGAATTTGGTACCTATCCCTACATATTTCTACACACAAGCACACTTATGGTGTACTCAGATCAGCCCTTAAAGTCAGAGAGAGTTAAGCGTATAGTTTTGCGTAGGTGTAGGAATACATTAGCTCAACATTTGAGAAAACAGTGCCTAGTTCCAAAGGAAGCAGCTGTTTAATGATAGGATAAAGCTGTGATAATATTCAAAATATAGTGCAAGTTTTAATTGATCATTTTAAACCAAATCTGTTTTTGTGGATACCGTGGATGCAGCAGCACATCACTCAGCCTCTGTGCTGCTGCTCATGTCTACTATGAAACTGTTACAGTAGGTAATACACCAGGGTTGATCACTGGAGCCACTGCTGATTGTTCATGTTTTTGTAGATCAAGACCTGTTTTCCTACCGATGCACTTATTATTTGTGGTATTAAATCATTACAACGTTTAAATCGTCCTGCCACAGCCTCATGTCTCAAATTTTCCCCACTGCAAATTGCAAATTGTTGAGTGTAAGATAGCGTTTCCTCAGTCTTGTTAATTCTTCAGTGTTTTAATTTTTCTGAGTGTGAATGTGTATGTGTGTGCAAATGTGTGTATATGTCCTTTTTGTTATTATTTTATCATGTAAAGCACTTTAGGCTGTTTTTTTTGGATGAAAACTGCTCTACAAATGAAGTTTGACTGATTGACTGGTTGATTGATGTACATAAGGGCATAAATCCCTGACTGCAACAAAATACATACCAGTCCACATCAAATAATGCCAACTCTGCCTTTATAAAGGTCATCTTGTTCACTGTACAACAGTGTGTGCACGTGAAGGTGGTTGTCAAATGAGGAATAAAGCCATAAAAGATACTTGACTTGAAATATATGCAGCCTTCTGCTGTTATGTCCCCCGAACAATAAATAAGCAAAGGAAACCAAGAGGTCTCAATCTCCAGCACCTCAGCTACGTCACCTGCACCCAATTGCCTTTTCACCTGTGGGATGAAGCTCAGAGTGGTGAGAACGCTGAACAGAGCTCGACCTCCCTCACACTAACAGACACTGGACTCGTCTCACCCCGTCTCACCCTTCACTGCTCGGACACTATCCGTCTCCTCAAACAGGAGGATTCACAAACCCAAGCAAGGTGCAGCACATTGCTTGTCACTGCCCACCTCTTCATTGCTTGCACCTGCTAAAACATTTGAGGTATTTGAGCAGCAGGGCAACACATTTGCTTTTCATTTAACCTGCCTTTGGAGACCTTTGAAGCACATAATAGCAGAGCAGCGTAGGTCCCCCTCCCACCCCCCTTAATCATTTACCTAGTAAAGGCGCATTCTCTGCAGCTAACCCATCAAGCGGAAAACGAGTTTGGCCCGCTATTTCTCTCTCCCTCCCTTTTCCCCCCCTCCCACCTTTCCTCCCTTGCTCTCTCTCTCGGCCTGTTTTGCTCCATGTGTGTCACTCCCTCCCCTTCCCATTGTGAAACCCTCATGCAGTTGCTCACTGACTCGACTGTATGTGAATGAAGGAGGCACGAAGCCAATTGTTGGCCACGTCTGGGCGTGAAAGGTTTCAAGAGATGGTGTGGCTGGCAGCCCATTGATACAACACAGCTAATTATCTTTTGCGTCCAATCATGAGGAAATTTATTGGCAGAGGGAACGCGGCCTTTGTATTTTGGGCAAGATAATGAGACTTGTGTGCTTTAACAAGGAACATGAAAAAGATCTGGTTGTAAATTCGAGTTGGGAACAGAGCCAGATTTGGCCTAAATGTTTAATCATCTTCACTGATTATGGCATATGCTTTAATTTTTACTTGCGAATGTCCTTATTAGACAGATGGAGCTGTGTGTGTGACCGTGTGTGTGTGTGTGTAGCCTATGCGCCAAAAGGGAAGTGTAGAAGCACTTAGAGTAATTCTCTCACAACTTTAATTTTATTATCATGTATTGGTTTTTTGAGTTTTGTGAACTCGGTGGGAGATACAAGAAAATATTTCTAACAAATGAAAGAGCTGTTTATGTTTTACATTATCCTTTAATCAGAACCACTAGAGCGAATGTCTGGTTTGGATGATCTGGGCCAATCACATGGCAGCTCAGCAGCCACAGCCAAACGCACACTGAATAAACACCGATGTGATGAAATGCTGCACAGTGGAGGCAGATGAATCCCTGGCAGTCACACACACTAACTGTCCTCACCTGTGAGTGCTCACCTGGACCTGGGAACTTTTAATGCACATTATCAAACACATTAAAGACACAGTCGGGAACTGGAAGAAGCCTCGCTGGAGAATGCAGTTAGGAAATGCCACATGGCAATTTGCCCCAGCAGCTCAGGCTATTTGTACGTTGGGATCCATGTGGCTGTGTGCAATAACAACAGCAGTCTGGGAGAGGATGTTCCTGTTGCAGACAGCTGGGGTAACAGATGCAGGTCTGCATACAGTAGTTCACTAAAAACTGTTATTTTACAGATATTTGTTTATTGGTGTAGTGTATCTACAGTGTTTATATGTTTACTGTGAGTAAAACTGAGAGCAGTCAACTCAATGTCAATGTGAACATAAATTTGATTCTGAGTAGATACTCTTTCTTAGAGTCTTAGAGTCATACCACATACACAAAGTGCTAGTTTGGTGCATGAAGGTGCAGAAAGGTGCACAGTGCATAGTGCTTAAAGTGTGCAGTTGATCCAGAGCGCACATGGAAACAGTGAGGCATTAGAAAGAATACATTATCATACTTTTATCAGTGGGTGTGTCAGGGGCTGGAAACAATCATGGCCAATCAGTGCTCTCCTCCCATGATGCCCTGACAGGTCTGGTAATGGAGTGAAGAGTCCAGAGGAGCAGATTTCTCCAGGACATGCAAGTACAAAAATACAGAAGCTCCAATAATCTGCCAGAGACAGATTCCTTCCATATAAGTGGACATGCTGAAAATCTGCAGGTCATCTGCTGTTCTGTGAGTTCTGACCCTTTTGTCGGGATTCACAATGATGAAAGTCTGGTGCCAGGCTGGACGCAAACTTTGTAATTATCTCCAAACAGTCCAGGCCAAAGTCATGATGGAGGATGGGGGGAATTTGTATATTATACACTGTTGCCCATAAAAAGTTGGAATTACGTTGTTTTCACATTCCTCTTTTTATTTCCATTTATACACATCAGTAATCACCTTTGACCAGGTGCAATGATCACATACTGAGTCCCAGTTACCAGTTTTAAGAAGATACACACTTTATCTATCAAGAACAAATCACATTGTCACAATCATTTCATGAACAGGTCAATTATAAAATTATTAAATATTTTATTCCAACTTTATGGGCAACAGTGCAGTTGCATTGTTGTGCAATACGTTGCTTTTTATGATATATATTATATAGTTTTATATAACATGCCCGGGTACAATGTACAGTAAATAAAGCAGTGAGGGCAAGAGAATAAAAAAAAATTAATACTATGAAAAATATTGCACATAGCAGGAAATATTGTGATATTAATTGTGATTAAACATAGCCCCAAATATACTGCAAACTCATGCCATGTGTAAAACCACCAACACTAAAAGTATCTACAATGTCTGCAGAGTAAGAATGGCAGGAACATCTTCCTCATACTACACACACAGGAGCAAAACACTGTTAAGTATATAAGGTAAAAATTTGGAAAACATGCACTTCCAGAGAGGAGCTCAGGAGCAGGGCTCTGTCACAAACACTTACCAAGCTGCTGGGATTTCCATGTTTTTCCCCCTCAACCCCTAATGTTGATAAGTGCCACCAGGAAAAATGAATCCTCAACAGCTTTCCTTTGAGAGATAAAGTCAAACAGCGTAGATCTACTAGTACACATTGGATTTGGTGGAAAATGTCATCAAAATGAAAGGTGGTGCTGATGTGGGATCTCTGGGTGGAGAGCTGTGGTCATCAGTTAAAGAGGTGAATGACAATGATCTTAAAAAACTGGGTTTAGCAGGGCCACACCACCAGATCTCTTGTACTAGGTGAAGAACATGCTGTGTTACAGGTTTCTTAATGATCACAGCAAACAGGACAAGGAAAATATTCAGAAAGAAAAAGAAAAACTTAAAAGAAAAACAAACCAACCAAGCATTTTTCTCTACAGTTAGTGGCTGAGTCACTTGTTTCTGGTGGTTTCTGGTCAAAGAAAATATCAGCTATAGTGAAATCAGTAGCAGCTCTTTGTTACCCGGTGGAGTCCTTGTGGGCCATCAAGGCATATTTGCTCCATCACTCCATTGTTCAAGACTCAAATCCACATCTAAATCCTCTCGCCTTTGTCTTCTTTCAAGTCACATGGATGCCTCCCACTCTGCAAACTCTGTTAGCTATTCCAACCAACAGGGCTAATGGAACAGAAAGATAGGAGTCGGCTATAAGCATGTGAAATGTCCTAACTGGTGTAGGTTCAAAGCCCAGTTTTAAATTATCCTCTATTTAAAACACTTCTTATTGTTAACAACTCCTCTGACCAATAAATGTCTGTGGAAAAGCCAGGAGAGTAAAAATAGCAACTGGTTCATTAAAACCCACACATCAATAAAAACTTATGAGACAAAGTAAACATACAGGGGAAGTTACAGGCCCTCTGCCCACATCACTGACTGTCAGTGCGCTCAGTCCTCACAGTGCTATCAATGTCAGTCACATCTCCTCGCTCACATTTTACCAAGACCCTTGAGTGGTTCTCTTTAATGCTCAATTTAACACAATCACAGTATGAAAGAAGCACCTCAGCCACCTGGCTCTTTCCTTCGGGAGAAAAACCAGGATCAAACTCCTGACCCTGGTGACTAAAATTGTTATGCCCCCTTCCAAATGAATCTGATGCGCATGCTTACTTAACATATCACCTTTCCTCATTTCCATAGCTCCTGGTTCATTTGGGTATTTTTGTGGGCCACGGCTAACTCACTAGCAATGCTGCTGCTCCTTCTAACCATCAGAACTGATGCACAAAGGCATGAATTTATGTGTCTACATGGTTTCTGACAGGCATATGTGTGAAAGGAAAGAAAAAAAAAGAAAGCACAGAATATAAAAAAGTCAAGACAGCATCCCCAGTCTGCATCTGTGGTTTTTAAATAATCTAAAAAGTATGTCATAGTCTTTTTAAGACCCCTTTAAGGAGGCCAAACATTATTGGCCCTAAGAGAGAGGACAGATCTTTCCCCTTTGGAATTTGTTTATGTTTTTATGCATGACTGTTTCTCTCTTGGTTATGTCAACCAGAACTAAAGAGCTGGTTAAAAAGGACCAATATTCATGTGATCTATAAATCCAAAATAATAAGGAATGGGTAAAAAAAAAAAAAAGAAAAAAGGAAAAAAAATGGACACAGGGCTTAAAATCAAATAAATCACACCTGGATCCTTGGTAAAAACTGGCAGAGCGCTCCTTATATTGCACTCAAATTACTCCATTTGTTCCCTAAGATATTTTAATCCCGACTGACCTCAAACTTCCCATGAACCAGGGCCTGAACAAAAGGCCGCCCACTGTCCATGCAGTAAATCTGTTGTCTCCCTTCTGGGCCCTCAACAGGGGATCATAGATCAGCACTGCTCTGCAGCTTGCTTCAATTTACTCAATTAACTCTGCTGAAGCACTTGTAAGTTCTGCAGATGTTGGTTTATTATCGAGGCCTAAAATGTACAAGTGGGTTCAGGAGCCTGGGGTTGCAGCAAGGTTCACAAAGGGGGGGAAGGGCAAACTCATTTCCAGCCGTAGTTTTAGAAAAGAACATAGATTATGATAAGTAATGGTGTGTGCGGATCTGCACGGTTTTGTGTCACTGTTGCATGTTCAGACTTTACTTTAAGGCGTCCCAAGCCAAAGTGTCTGCAAAGTAGCTTTACAGAGAAACTATTTCAATCTTTACATTCAGATATTCAACAGTGAATGATATGATGAGAAATCCACTAAAGATAGATAAGCACACACATGTAATGTAAATTATTTCCACCGCTGCCGCTACTAGACTTCCAACCAAGCTCTGTGAATAAAGTTCTCTGAAGATCTTAGCCACATGAAATGGCTTAGTCCCTCGGCCTGAATGATTCGCTGATGACAAACCTCGGGAGGCTGGCCATTAGTCATGATCACAGTGTTGTTGCAGTGCTCACACAGTTATCTCAGGAACGACCTCGCACCTAAATAATCTGGAAAAACGTTTTACATATTTATCACGTCAGCTATCGGAACATCTCTGATTTGCTAAAACACAAAGCTGAATTTCTTATCTACTTCTAACCTTGGCTGGATAAATCAAAGTAAAACTGACAGGAGGAATTTAGAGTATACAGTAAGGAGGATGCTAATATTAACCAGGTGCGGTTACCATCACCATAAAACTTCCTGCCGACACCATCCATGTGTGCCCATATATTTCCTTGCTTGGCCAACTACATTTCAATTAAGAGCGGCAACACAGGATGACATTCATAGTGCTTTAAAATAAGGTTTTGACAAATTATTTTCCTCTGTCAAGCTAATATGCTAACTGCAGGCTTGGCTCTATTGAGCGAGGGCTTATCTTTCTGCAGTTGGTGAGTCACAGGCCAAGTCAAAGTTGGGAGGCTCTGCACCAGTTTAATGGCTTGCCAGTTGATTTTAATGTGAAACGTATTGCTCGTACACAGGTACAGCACATATTTCTAATAACCTCACTCCTCATAAACACATCAAACCTTAACCTTGGCGCTGATATTCCTCTCAGTAGGTCTGACTGCTCTTTCACTGTGAACCATTTTCTCCACCGATAAAAGAAACTTTTAGCTGATAACTGATTTGGCCGAATGCTGGGCTCTGAACAACGATCTGACAGCAGAGGATCAGTCTGACATATGGGCTCTGTCGTCACAACAGAACTGAGACGCAAACGTAGTTAAAAAACACAGGTTATTTAACATTTGACATTATGTAATATTACATGAATAATACTGTTTCTTTTCATTTCTCAGAATAATATGTGGTGGAGGTTTTCGCAGCTTGCCAACTCCGCTCACTTCTATGTTGCGCTACATATCACAAGCGCCTATTACTCATCACAGATTAACAATTTAATCAAAACATCGCTCAGTCTTTCATTTCCATGACCTGTGTTTAGGTTCTTTTTCTTCCTTTCGTTAAAAAAACTGATTTCTTTTTCCAAAGAGAAGCTGGATATTTCCAGCCAGATTTAATGCCCACACATTTCCAAAAAATTGTGTTTTCTCCTTTAAGTACATTATTATTAAAATTGAAGAAGATATCATCAGCGAGTGGTATCCACCTACCCTTTAAATTCAAAACAGCACACCGAAAAAAATAGATTTAATTATAGCTGTGAAAGCTATTTCAGTGGCCTTTTGTGATATTTTATTAGGATGTAGTTCCTGCAAACAAGAGGTTATGGCTCCGGAGCATTTACTGTAAAACAGATTAGCGCTATGCAAATACAAACTATGAGATGGAAGGCAGCGTGAAAGAGATGAGACATGCTGTAGATGTTTCTCCTCCATTTAAAAGATGGAAAGTAAGACAAAGTCTTTTGGGAGGCTATGAGGAGGAATTCCCCGCTAATGATATTCCCTGTGGGAAGAACCTAATTTATTCAAGTTAATGCGTCTTATTTTCTGTTCAAGGTGTATTCCACGGAATTATCAAACAAATTTAATTGTTAATCCATCTCCTTCGAAACAACCGAGATCTTGTTCAATAAGCTCTGAGTCAGCTTGATCCAATTATGCTAGAACGGAGACATTTGTAATCATTTGCCATCACACCACCCCTGCAACCTACACAGATACACGCACCAAACCGGCTTATGCTATTTGGGAGAAAGCATGAAACTTGGTGCTTGGTGAGCACACAAGAGCAACACAAACTGTTTGAAATGAAGCAGTGACCCCAGAGAGTTTGAGGTCAAGGGTCCCGGGGTAAGAATTGTAAATGACATGTTCACCCTAGGGCTTCTTCTAATGACTTTTTTTTTTTTTTGAGGAGAGGAGAGGATGAGGCCCGCTCATTTCTCCACTGTCTTCATTGACGGGTCTTTGGGGAGTGATATGCAAGTATGGAAGTGTAATGAACTTGTTTTCCTTCTCTAAACCCCCTCGCTGTCTCTTAAATCACTAGTGCAGCACATGAGCCACCATCCTCTCTCCCACAGCTGCACTTGCTCTGCAGTTCTGAACTGCACAAAGTGGTGTTGATTGTAAGCAGATACAGGCCTTCTGTCCGGTCCACTGCTGATTTATCGACCGTGTGTTTTCTTTAATTGTGAGCTTTGCAGATTTGAAATGATCTCAGTTAATGTTGTTCCTCCTTTTATCAGTAAATAACAGACTTAACTTGTCATTAACTGTTTTCTGAAGTGCTGTAAACCTCGATGATGTTTGACATTTCACACCGACTGGAGTTTCTGTATATTTTCATTACTAAATATTGTTCATACTCACTGTTATATGACACGATACTAAATGTAGAAGGATTGTGGTTTTCCTTTTTAACATAGTAAATTGTTTCTGTCTGTTTCTGTTCCAGTATTTCCATATCTAAAGTTTCCAAGATGCTAAATTAGATTATGTCCAATCTTGCTTTGTTAGTAAAGCCACATTCATGATCCAAAGTTCTGATCTCAGAGTGAATGAAGCACCGAGCAGGTCACAGCCATCATTAATTCTGCTTGATCCAGGGCAGTGGGTCATTAAAAACACAAGACATGGTGCTATTTTGCATATAGTATATCCTGATGACTGTCATCATGCTTTCTCTTTAGAAGTAGGTATCAATATTTGCAAAACATATAAAGTTACTTATTAATGACCAAATGTTCAAAGATTAGTACAAACTGGTATAAGTATAGTTGCTTTGATCAGTCAGCTCATTTGGAGGTTTAATGATGTGATTACCACTTGAAGTGAGGCCTGTGAAAGACGTGCTGTGTTATATCCTGCACAGGGTGCAGTGGTGGGTTAGACCCAGGTCTGCTCCTGGTTAACTGAGCAGATCTTAATCTTCTGGGCAGACCAGAGTCCAGCATCTGTGGTATTCAAAGAGGATTGATGGGCAGCATTCCTTGATTTTTACCCCTGCCCTTCCACCGTGCCCCTCCCATGATGTAATGACATTATCAATTAGCCCCCATTAATTTAGCAAAAACAAATAATCATCTCGGTACACCTCCCTTCAAGCATGTGGTTCTGATTTCCTGAGTGTTTGTCAGTGGCCGCTGTTTGGTTAATCCTTTGGCTAAGGTGGTGTGGCCAAGAGAGGTCATGCCTTTCTCATCCCTTCGGCTCTTTTCCTCCCTGTCCTCTGAAGGATCGCCTCAGCTCTGTGGCACGCTGTTGACTGTTAGCTTTCCTAAGTCCCTTGTGCTTTCACTGCACTCGTCTATAAGCCACAATTACCTTCAAATTTGTTGACCGTTATTGAGATTTTACAACGCGTGTCTACATATTACTAAAAGCAATACGGTTTTTAAGTTTGAGTAAAATTAAGGCCGGAGCTGCCCGGAGTACAGAAATATACAAACATTTAATTCTCATTCATTATTCACTAAACAGCTGATTTTCATCGAGCGAACCTCTTCAGAAACTTTCTTAATGAGGTCAACGGTGACTCTTTGGTTCCTGGTGTGATGTTTTTCCCTTCAACGATAAAATCACGTTCACTTACAAATGAGTGATTTGTCCTGAATTTAGTTTGAGTAGAAACATTATTTACTGCTGGGACAACTGCGGCCCAGGTATTAACGACTCGGTCTCTGTAATCAGGGCCAAGCAAGTAACACGGCCAACAGAGGCACACGTTCACATGCGCACTTTACACAAGTGACAGGCTGATTTGTGGTCACATTTCAAAACACATGATTGTCTGACTGAAATACAATGCTCTGAGGCCTGTAAATAATCCTGTGCTTTTATGATGAACATCTGGTAACACTGTTTATACAGTACACATTACAGTAGCTTACTGAGAAAGCTGAGGGGCAAAAAAATACAAATAACATTAGTGCACAGGGTCTTAGAAAGTCAGATAACTCACCTAGTGTTTTATCTAAAAGCTTGAGTTGGCCACTTAAACCTGAAAGTCCGGCCAGTTACTATCAATCATGATTTATGTTTTTAGGCTACAACAATAGTTTTTTAGTTCCTTTGCTCTTCCCTTTGTGGTGTAACACAAAGATTAAATCTGCCCTCAGAAACCACTGTAGGCTCTGACTAAAAGTCCACTGTGTTTCTATTTCTAAGTCAACCAGTAAATAATGGTCTCTATAAACAGCTGGGCCCACAGCCCCAGCCAGGATGGGAAGAACGCAGACTCGCACATTAATATACAAACAAACAATTAAGGACACATAAGTCTACACCAACCAATATCAATAAACACAATATGATTTTATGTTATTTACAGGGAATTAAAGTTGAGTGGAAACACATAAAATGGGCCCGAGGAAAAGTTGACAACCTCCACTGTGAGCCCCAGTGTCCCGAAGGAGCAGTTCATACATTAATACTCGACCCCTGCAGGAAATTGACTGACGCTCACAGATTAGACCACGACGTCTGGCTGCATGGCTGTGCAAAGATGACAAGTTGACCCGCTTCTCTTCCTGACTGTGAAGTGACGGAGAGGAAGAAAAGAAAGTTACAGATCATACAGTTATGGCTGCTGCTTGTGAAATAACTCTGCTGCGGTCTTTCTTGGGAACATCTGACCATCGCTTGAAGCCTTTCGTTGCCAAATACAACAGTTTTTAATTAAAGTTACTAAAGAAAAAAATTAAGGAAATACAAAAAGCAGTTATAATCATCAGGGTTTCACTGATTGATCACTGAACACAAAATGACTCGCCGCTGATTTTCCAAATCAATTCAATTCTGATTCACAACGGCCACATTTGATTCGATCCAATCAAATCAGCCCAGAAACAGTTTTGCTCTCAGAACTAATGATGTAAATTTCACCTCTAACCTGGTCCATTATTAAAAATATTAATGCTAACATTTAAAACAAAGCATGACGCAGTCATATGGATATATATCTGCAGATGATCCAGAGTCAAGGCACCATGCTGCCCCGACCAGGACGTAAAACCTATAAGTCATTGAGAATTTTGATGAACCAGTTCTATTTTTCAAGCCTTTACAGGACTGGTCATGTGATGTTACTAATAGGTGAAGAGCCATCATCATGACTGTCACTGCCTATAGACTGAGTGATGAGTGGTTGAAGCAGAAGATTAAGAAAAAGATCTACAGAGGGAGAATATCAGACACTAAAGCCGCTGCTCCTGGGTCAGTGAATCTGCATCAGGTGCACGGCTCTGTCCTCTCTTCATTCACTACATCTGTCTGAACGGTGTCACGCTGCCTTTACTCTCTGTGCAACGTCAATACTCACGGCTCATTTACTGAATGGGGCAGGTTTCATTGTTTCCATCGGCCACTTTTTACCAAAGTGGTGACATGCTCAATACGCCGCGATTGAACTTGAACTTGAACTTATTATTCCTAAACCATCAGAAGATGGAAAAGGTCAAAGAGTTTATCTGCTTGCCGATTAAATTAAACAGCAACGAGATTCTGGTTATGACAAAAATCTTAATCTAGACTGCTGTGTTTTCTTGATAGCAGAGCATGTGCTGGTTATGTGATTGCTTCCGCCGCCTATCCTATTTACTTTAGACTGAAGCGGACAAATCTCCAGCTTCTCCTCCTGGTTGCCACACAGTAATTCCTGAAGAGAAATCAAGGACCTTGAAGCGTGTTAATGCTCATTTATTGAAGTCTTACAGCATGGTTAAGATACAGTACCTATGAGGGAGCACAGATAAGAAGGTGTGGACAGTGATGCGAAGTTTCTGTGTGGCATGTTTGTGTAATATTGCATCAAAACTTCAAAGGTGGTGTGACTCTGGACTTTGCACAAGACTTGTGCTTAGCCAATCAGCAATGTACATATTTATCCCAGAATCAACTCTGGATTAGGGGCTTACTAGAGAGCACTTTAGATGAGATTTCTGCATCAGGTTTAGGAAGTTTAGTGCAAAAATGCTGCTGAATAATATTTGACAACACAGATTTTCTTATGAAGTTATGCCATCTGTTATGTACATTATTCTCAGCTGAATCATAGACTAAGTAATAGATAAAGAAAACATATAGCTTTTACTTTGTCATCTTCACCACTGTGGGTCTTCCCTTAAGGAAGAAGACACTACACAACAACTCCCCACTGATTATACCAGAAAAGATCAGAAAAGAAAAGATGTGTTGCACTAACATGTTTTTAAGATCATGTTATTTTTGTGTGTGTGTGTGCATGTGTGGTGGTGTGGTTGGGGAGGTGCGGGGATGTGCGGGGGTGGCTGCGTTTAAACATGTAAAGCACTTTGTGGTACGCTTTTAATCTATGAAAATTGCTCTATAAATAAAGTTTGATTTGATTTAACAATGTGTTTTTATTAAATATAATCTTATCCTAATTTGACAAAGTCAATCTGAAATTGACTGGCCACATGACTTGCTACAGAAGAAAAAATATATTACATTACAAGACTCTATGAAGAAAGCCTGAAAATATATAAACTAACTAAATTTTAATATGTCTATAAAAAAAAAGAAGAAGAACAAGACAAACTCCACATCAAGCATGGCAACTGAAACTGATGTTTTCCATATTATGTTATACCGTACATGCCATACCATTGTTTTGCCTCCACTGGGGATTAACTGCAACGACCATGATATTGTGGTTCAGTGGAAACGGAGCTGAGCTTTGATGCAACTGTGACTGATGTTTGCTGTGGGCTCACTCTTGGTCCACACATTGAGCTGTGGATATCTTTTGTATCTGTGCATCAATTTGAACTTTTTCATGGCTCACATTGAAGTGGCTACATGAAGATCTCTGTGACAGAGGCCTTTTGGAGTTTGACAAATCAAACTTGATGCCTAAAGAGAAGTATCACTGGTTTCTTGACCAGTATCACTCTTTATATATTGTTATTATATATTATAAAATAAAACTAACAGGCTTGTTATGTTAATACGATGCATGTTGCGCAATGTCACATACTGTGACCACATTTCTCTGTTTCCTTGCCTCAAATCACTTGAATTAAGCACATTATTCTAAATATCTGGAAAGGTTCATTATAATACATACAAATATACAGTAAACACATATAGCACCTGTAACAGGATTTATTAGTCCTCAGATCACACCATGTTTGATTCAGTAGCTGTCAGGCTAACATGTGCTTTACGCTCTTTCTTCTTGGAGATATTCTACAAA
>OMNW01035083.1:166282-205373 GCA_900303245.1 Selene dorsalis | reverse complement strand
AATCACCAGTACTCTTCCCCCGTGAGTTCGGAGCGGCTCGGAGTTGCGTTGTTATTGTCATCCGGGGTTTTTTACACGGCTTTTCACTGACCTACGACTTCGGCAGTGGCACGGAAGTGACGTCATTGAAGTCGTAGGGCAGTGAAAAGCCGTGTAAAAAACCCCGGATGACAATAACAACACAACTCCGAACCACTTCGTACTCTCAGGGAATACTACTGGTGATTCATAACAAAATGTTGGTGAAATGAACGAGTTTCCCGGCAGATAAATGAACGTATTTTATGCTAGAAAGAAGGTCCAGGTTGCAAAAACCCGAACTTCTCCTTTAACGACATTCTTCTTCTTCTGGTTTAATGACAAATGAGTGGAGCACCACAACCTGTTTATCTCAAGGTGATTAATTTGTAATATTCGATGACCGTATTTCGATGAGCATCTTCTGGCATTAGCATCATGGATTTAGTTGCAAAGGCTAAAGGCAAACAGAAATGCAGTTTTTATTTATATGTTCCAATGTTTAATTCCAATAAATGGCTCTTCTTCTTCAAAAGCTGTACAGTATGTGTATTATTAAACAGTGCTTAGGCTATATGCTTATACATAATAGTGGCCTGCCAATAACAGGATCAAACTGATCACAGTGTGCAGGCACAACAATTTACAGACAGTGCGCTGACTTTGTTGAGTTAAATTTCCACACTTGTTGACAGTAAAGATGTGGGTGTAGAAACATGTGGTGTGGTGTGTATTCTCTTACTTTGGATAAATGGCAGTCATCTTGGCAGCTGCAAAGTCAGGCCTACAGGCACCCTCACTGATATTGCCATACTTGTAGATCAGCTCCAAAGGCCTGTAGACATGAAGGAGAGACGTTGGGCAGTGATCACTGATGGTATGCCATCTTTGATACCATGTCTAAAATAGGGCTCAGTTCCTCAACTCTGACTCGGAAGTGGAACTTGTATGAAACAGTGAAATGTATACTCACAGGCTCCCATCCAGCTTCAATAGAAACCCTTGTTTGTCGTACACTAGAAAAAAAAAGGTAAATATGAAGACAAATAAAATGCTTTCAATTAGTTTACAAAAAAACAATGGATTAGTTACAAAAATACAAGTTTCCTAACTGACTCATTTCTAAGTCCTGTCTCTGAAATCATTCTGGTTATGCTTCTGTTCAGTGCCAGTGCAGGAGGGCAGCATGTTTATGTAATGTGGTGTAATCTGAGGTTTAAGGGTTGAGTTGCAGGTCAACATCAACCATACCTTTAATGCCATTTGCAAATATATAACCATCAGAAGAGGGAGGGACACATTTTATTTACAGCATTGGTCATGATTATTATTTGTCATTATTTCATTAGTGGTTAGTCTTAAGACGGTGGGCCTCTATAACATTTAATGACATTACAACAATGAGTTTGTTTTTATAAATAAACCAGAGAAGCTGAAAGATCAAGACCAAGTCCTCCCTGACCGGCCAGGCAGCACAAAGAGGAGTCCAGATTCCAATAGGTTTTTACTCTGCATTTTCAACTGCTCAAACTGGCTTTAAATTTTTTTTATTGGACACCTTGTGAGAGATGGGATAATCAGGAAATTAACCCCATCATCAGATGAAGCATGCCCACTTCCTAACTATTTTACAGGTAGTGTAAAGATGTGGAAGAACAGAGGCACATTTGAAAAGACAGACTGGCTCCCTCATCTGGTAAAGAAAGGTATGTGGACATTCTGCAGGTAGAAAATCTTCTCCCTCATCAGTCAGCGTCAGTCAGTGTCACCGTAAAGTTGGGGACAAACCTCATGATTTTTGCAGTCGTTGCTGAAAAAAAAGAGAATTTATTTTCTATCATATTCTTTGACCATGTTATGTGGCTGTGACAGTTCTAGACAGTTTCACCTGATGTATGTCACTGTCCAATCACTGTAAGGCAGAGCTCCATGAGGTACCACCCCTTTGGGGCGATTTCGGTCAGGCTGAAAATCGTCCCAATTGCTCCCATTGACTCCAATGTAAAATCAGTTTTTTTCAAATTTCTGGCATTACAATACAATCTCTATGGGTTCCGGGAGGGCTCGCCCCAGCGGGCTTTCGTCATACGTAATGTGATGATAGCTGGCGTAGCCACTACGCACCAGTCACTTTCACGGTTAGCATGGCGAGTGTACGGAGCAACTCAATCGTTTCACTGAAAGAAATCCCCTTTTGACAAATTGGTAGCCAAACAAGTAGGACCCCCCAGACCAAATTTAAATATCAAACAAATTTCTAATAAGGGAGGGAAATCATATAACTGGGGATTTTCGCGGAGCTGGTACGAGCGGAAAACCTGGCTAGCGGGCTGTGAAACAGCTAACGCTTTATTTTGCTACCTCTGCACACTGTTCCACCCTGACGGCAGCACGGCAGAAACCACAGCGTGGACAACAACGGGAGTCACGGACATGCACCATCTGTCGGAAAAGGTCAAGAAACATGAGTCTTCTAAGACCCACATGGACAGTTGTCTCAAGTTTGGGCGGGTGAACATCGCGACGCAGCTGGATGAGAGCCACAGGCTAGCGGTTCGTCCTCACAATGATGAGGTGAGCAGGAACCGGCACATCCTCGCCCGCCTCATCGACTGTGTCAAGTTCTGCGGCGTGTTTGAGTTGGTTCTGCGAGGCAAAGACGAAAGTGAGGGCTCCAACAACCCTGGTGTTTTTCGTGGCCTGGTCGACTTGGTGGCATCGCTGGATGAGGGGTTCGAGGAGCACCTAAAAAATGCTACCGTTTTTAAGGGAATTTCTAAAACGGTGCAAAATGAGCTCCTGGAAAGCATGCTAGCGGTCAAAAAAACAAATTGTAACACTTGACTTGCTTTATTAACTTAGCCATTGAACCGGTCACTTTAGTCATCATCGCTATAATTGCCCCCCCTGAGAAATTTGTCAGGAGCCGCCACTGTCATTCAGGTCTTGCCAGTGTCAACATCGAAAGTTGAGAGAGCTTTCTCTCTTCTGAACTGAGTCAAGACAGATTAGAGAATTAACTTTACAACAAACACAACAGAAAACCTCATGCACATCTCTTCAGAAGGACCACAAGAAGAGGATGCTGTTGGAATCGTGGAAGCTGCAGTAAAGAAATGGTTCCAAAGTTCACAAAGGAAAAGGCGCCAATCAACAAAACCATATGGGAAAAGGCCACAGTGTAGCCTTTATGTTTATGACAAACAGGACCAAGCACACAAGTTAAGTTTAAATGTCCTATTGTGAAATGTTGCCTTTATGTTTATAATATACAGGACTAACCACACGAGTTAAGTTTAAATGTACTGTTGTGAAATGTTGCCTTTATGTCCAGATATACAGGACTAGGCACGAGTTCTGTTTAAATGTACTGTGCTGAGAATATGCCTTTGTTTTTCAAAATAGACATACACACACAATACTCATGATGGAATACTGATGTTTTCATGTTTTCAGGCTAAATGAATGTGAGCTAAATGAATAAAGCCTGAATAGTTTGCTTACAGCTGTCTCCTATTTTCTGTCATAGCTACTACTTCCACACGTCTCTCTGATAAAGAAATGGTATACGCTTTACATTTATTTACACATTGGGTTGGAAGAGAAAAGTAGTGATAGTTTTGTGCATTTAAATCTATAACAAAATAACTTGAAGATCTAAGTTGTTTTTTTTTCGCTGGCACCCAAACAAAATTGCCCCCAGGATATTTTCTTAATTTCATACCCTGGTTCCAACGGAGCATTCAGATTTAACTTTTATTATTCCATCTATTGCACAAGTCATACTGAGATGTATGAGATAACGCGATCAAATTTGGAGGGTTGGTACAGACCCCTTCCAGCTGACTGAGTTAAACAATAGCGTGTTGCGACACCACATAACTTTGTCTTGTAGCAGCAAGACCCTGCATCAAGCACCAGCCATAATATTGGGCCGGACACCCCGGGGCTGAGCTCTGTCTCTTTCAATATCATCACATCATAATGTAACAGTACTGGTAGGCGGAATGTCACAATAAATGTAATCGCATATGAGTGGTAAACACACCAACAGCATCGCTGACCGTCGGAACATCACTCTGCTCCATGGTGAGTTTAAGGTCTCTCTGTAATGAGTGTAGTAAGGTTTCTCTGTGGTGACTTTAACCCCCAATTTCCACTGACTCCCTCTCCACTCCGTTCCAACTCCCTTGTTAATGTTACAGCAATTCACTCACTACAGCCAGAATATTCGCATTTAAAAAATTCATCTGCAGGCCACAAATTATGTTTATGTTTTTATTTTGTGTTTTGGCCTGTTGCTCCACCCACTACTCTCTCCCAATCACAGCGTCAGTGGCATTTCGGCCTCCAGGTTGCCAGTTCCCACTGAGCTGCAGCCATGGCTGGGAGATAAAAGGATCTCAGCTAAAGCTAAAGGGAAGAATTACAAAGTGAAAGTTGGAAAAGACGGAGGAAATGTGGTGAAACTGAGCAGATAAAGTGATGGTGAAGGTTTATTATCGGACATCCCTACTCTACAGTTCTGAAATTTGAGTCTGAGTTAGTAGTCCCAACCCAGAAGCTCCAGATTGTGGTGCAGAAAGCAGAGCTGAGAAGGCATCGTGACAGCTTGGAATATTGTCAGGTATTGTCCCCCCTCTATTAAATATGAATGCAGGCTGAATATCACAGGACATGTCTGTTCTGATGTCAGAGGTCCTGAAATGTGTGTGTCTCTTCCATAATACACATTCTACATCTCAGAGGCGACGTCTTTCCACATACGGGCTTCCTTCTCCTTTCAAACGGGGCAGAGCTCTGTGTGAAACAGTAGGAGAGACACAGCCCGAGATGGAACCAGGATCTACACATCACCTTAAGGAGAAGCAGGTTCTTGGAGCTGTGTGCCGCGGACATCCGTGAAAAAACAAGCGCGCTTAACCAAATGCACACCGCTCCGGCGTTGCTTCGGGTTGTGAGCATGCATGACACCTGTCTACATTGAAAGTAATTGGTTGCAGCACCATGGTTGTGTGTGTTTGTTGACAACAGAGCAGTGCTGAAGGAGAGGAGATTAGAATAAACAAGGACACGTAGGCATGTCACCGCGGCGTGGGTGCCAGCTCATCAGGAGGTTTATTTATTTTTCCTACAAAGTAATGGTAACCGGTAGATTATTATTGTGCGCCTGGCCCCAATTTTAAAGCGGTGGCAGCAATTATTAAGTCACGACCATCATGATCATTAGGCTGTGGTGTTTTTAAAACTTCAGCATATAGAGGGTTTTTACTGCAACTTCAACCGTGTGTGACTATTTGAACTGAACTACTGCACAGCTGACAGCAATGCTCTACTGTTTTCATTTATATTTGAAAGAACTACCTCATGCAGTTAAAACAAAAACTTTGTATTGTATTGTTTCATGGGTATTGTTTTTTAATAAAATAAGATTTGAACATTGAAGGTGAGTGCTGTCAGTTATATAAAAATCGGTGTCGGCAGGTCAGGCTTTTTAAAAATCAGTGATCGGCCAGAAAATTGCAATCGGTGCACGTCTAAACTTTACAATGACATTCTAATTCACTGAGATGCACCTGTATTGCCCCAAACACCAGAGCATGGGCAGAAGTCATGCCATATAATAACCTGGCTGTGAGCTCAGAAAACAGACAGAGGAGCAGAGCAACTCATCGCCACTGGTCAATGAAATAAGCTGACAAACACAACACTATAAATTACATTACATTGACTCCTATGTGGAAGACTCACTTGATTTGTGGCCCCAGCCTTGTAAGGTGATTCTCCCTGATGAATAGTAGAGGATTCCCAGGGCCAGCATGGAGCACAGGCCCAGGAGGAGGTTGCGAGTGGGTTTCATTCTCATCTCCGGCTAGCACATGGCACATCCCCACACAGGAGCCTATTTCATCAGGAAACAAACTGGTTAAACCTGCACTCAGACACAGCGTGTTATTAGTTAATACAAGAATCAACAGACAGTGCAGGTCTGAGGCCCTGCAGTCAGCACTCAGCAGAAGTATCAAATTCCTCCACAGCACTATCTTCCCCTGGAGAGGCTTTATGTAGACTTGTCCTGTCCTAACAAGAGGTGTTCATAGGTTTCATCAAAACACATAACCACTTCAGAAAAATCTTGGGGTAAATTCATTTGCGATGTCACCTGGAGACATTGTGATCGTGTTGTCAGCTTTCGAAAGTGTGTGTTGTCAGATTGATGAAGATTTTTACAAAATTTATTATTAGTTTGAATGTGTTCTTTTTAAGTTGCAGTGGCCACTCAGGCTTTCACCCCCCCTCAGACTCTATGGCGGCCCAAGACTTTCATTGGTGCTTTTGTGTCATTCATACTGCAGTTCTCATGGTTATAGTGCAACGTGATGATACTGAAGGCACATTAACTACAAGCGGGTGAGACGTTGTGTTACACCAGAGTTAATTGAGTATGTGGGGTTTGGTCAGGGGTTAATTAGTTTAACCCCTGACATTAGTTAAGATAATTGTATCTCCACTAAACTTTCCATTAAGTTTTGTTGCATGTCGTGATTTACGTGCTGAAGAAACATGAACAGTACACAGTGTAGCGTAAAAAGGACCTCACCAAAAAATGAAAAACAGTACGTTAGTGCTGCTAGCAGCTAGCTTATTAACTATGTTTGGCTATGGTCATAATGATGATAGGCTATTAGCCGCAATACGTTAGCTACCTCAGTAACCACCGCAAAAAGCTGCATGAGGCTGACAGTGGGAGACGTAAACCGCCTCGTCTTTTAACACACCACATTAATGTGCCAACAGATTTATGAGGGAACTTGGCTGAGCGTTTATATAACTAGTAGCTAATAAGCATGACTAGCTGGCCACGCTAGCAAGCAGGCGACCCGTTTCCCAGATTCTTACCGAGCGAGTACCGTTCATTTTCAAGCTGACCTCAGATCCGTCGGTACTTCCTGCCGACGCATTTCCCACCGAGCTCCTGATATATACATTGATCGACATTTAACGTTCCATGAAAACATCCTAGTGTTAACAATTACGTCCAAATATTTATATCAGCATTTAAGCTACTTGAGGGGCAGACGGTGGCCCCCTCCCCTCCGTAAGACTCGGAGCAGCCTGGGCTGAGAGGCAGCCGATACGCCCCGCTGTGTGAGAAAGCGGAACGCCAATATGCGTTTAAAGATATCAGCTCTTAAATAATAGTCCACCACCCACTACAGATAAGTGTAGCTACTTGTTGGTGCTACTTGTACTATTATTTATATTGTAGTCTTTAAATTGTAGGCTTAGCCTACCTTTGTCTAATATCTGTACCTGACTTATACCTTATTATGTCAGTTAATGTCATGACACATTTTTGTTATAAAAACATTCTGAGCAAACTTTATAATCATACTGTGTCACACACACACACACACACACACACCCTCCTCCAAACCCGAACACAGTGCATATGTCTATAAGGGAGCAGGGTAAATGACAGTATCCTTGTTACTGTGGTGACCCTGAGAGGTCACCACACTGCAATTTAAGAAACCATGCAAAGACACAGAAACAGTGTTTTGAAACTTATTACATCTTTTTATTATTATTATTATTAATGTTGGAATCATGTGCATCCTATCTGATTGACATTTGTCCAGATCAACCATAACTTGCTACATTTCCTCTTGTCAGCAGTATTCACATTTGCTGAGTTTTGTTTTACTGTTGAGTCCAGTGTCCAAATCTCATTCTTCACATTGTTGTTTCAGCTCTTCTATTCCCTCCTGCATCAACATCACCCACTTTTCTTTGGTTTTCGATTGTGCTTTTCTCTCTTCCTCCCACTGCTTTTGCCACCTTTCCTTCAGTAAACTGTCTAATGCATTTCTAACTTCTGAATCACTGAGCTGTATCTTTTTACACCCCTTTCCGTCTTTCTTTGATGCCCCTAGTGCTTCCACCCATAAAAAAAGATTTTGCCTGATGAAGGTCTAGGGCCAAAATGTCACAATCAATTGTTTTCTGCAAGTCAGATATTGTGGAAGATTCTTTGATTGCTTGATCAATCCTTCCTTAGCAGTTTGTGAATTGCAATTACAACAGCTTCCTTCCAGCGTTGCAGCACTGGGATAAACCAATTGTACACACAAGGGGGCAATATAAACACTAACAACTTAGCAAACAGATAAAACTGTACAGAGCAAATAGTACAGTTAGTCTGTGGCTTGAAATAAAGACCATGTTGAATCTACAAAGAAGCAACATCCTAATAATGACAAACACAATAATCAAAAATAAGTAATCCTGATGTGGTAGGAATTTATTCCATCTAAAATGGCACTGCCTCTAAGACTTCTGCTTCCTGAGACCCACCCATGCCCTGTCCTGGCCACATGGCAGAACCCCTCCAGCACTGGTAAAATAGAGAAAAACTAGAATAACTTAAGGTAAATTTACATAAATGAACATACATAAATGCAAATTTCACATCACATTACATCACATCTCACCACTACACACATCACACACAACACTACATCAAGATTCACTATTTATTTATCTTTTTTTATTTTCTCGTCATTTAATCAATAAGTCACTTGGACGATGCAACTACACGTTTAACCTTCTTATCTGTTATTTGCATACTTTTGTTTTTGCTAGACCATATTGATATTGATATTTGACTTTTGGCACAATTTTTTCTCTTTTGTTAGAACTGTGTTTTTTTGTGCATATTCTTCTTTCACTTTTCTCTTTTAATATGGCGCTGCTACTGGAACTACTGGAACTGAAATTCCCTGAAGGGATTTCCCCAAGAGACCAATAAAGTTATGAAATGTGAACCAATGTGTCATCATTTGTGTGCATGCATGGACTGACACCCATACTGCATTTTTTTTCTTGACACTTTCAAGAAAAAAACAAAAAACAGATGGTGCAAAAAGTGTCAGAACATGGGGATTAATGACATTTACTAGTTAACTTAGCAAATGAGACATACTGTTACCATAACTATACAATTATTACATTTTATTCGGGTATTATTAGATGTTACAGTCTGAATACTACTTCAGATTACACACACACACACACACACACACACACACACACACATATATATCATTCAGCTAAAGGTGCACATAAGTTAAGACACATAAGTAATACAGCAAGGTACCAAATTAGCGCCTTCACTCCCTGACGGAATGGGAAACCCTGAGGCGGACGAGTTTATCAGCTGATCTTTCTGCATCTTTAACACATATGAGGCATGGGCTTGAAAGCCGGGCTCTGTGATTGGCCAGGCGGTCCACAGAAGCCCCGCCTCTCTGAAGTCATGTAAACAAACACACACTGAGCATGCGTCACTGAAATAATGGAGGACTGTCTTTCCTACCCGGACTGATGATGTCTGTATTTCTACTCTACTACCTGTGATCTGAGATAAAAACAACTCGTCTACATTTCCGCGTGTGTAAGTTCATGCTTGTCGCTTCAGAATGTGTGCAGTTGTTGGACAGAGGGAGTAACTTTAGGTTTGTGCACAAGAAACCGACGGCCAGCAACAAGCCTTGTTTGCTAGTCGGTTAGCTAAGAGCGGAGGAAGCTGTCAGATCTCCGAGTCCGTTACACACTTAAAGGTTGCTTCTTCTTTCAGTAAATTATTATCCGGTATGACAAAGGTGACTCCCGTTATCTTTTAGTGCTGATCAGTTGCCGTTCAGTCGTGAATGTGACAGTGGTTTGGTTTTTGTTGAGTGCACTTTTAGTTCCTGAGACGTAAGACATGCTATCTTGCAGTTAGCATTTTAGCTAGCGGACTAGCCAAATATTTTTTCGAGAAGCTGTGTTGTCAGTGGGCCGCGGTGTGTGATAGACGGGGTCTTTAACCAATCACAGGCCGAGAATCTGAATCGATCGGGTCCCAGAAATCCCCACGGCTCAGAACGTCGTCTCTAAGTTGAGCTTTTTATCCGACGATTAACTGTTCATCACACAACTAATGTTTAGGTTAATTAGCTAACTCCTTAGTAGCTCGTTAGCCTCGGTAGATGTATAATGTGACAAATTTTAAGTATTTTATATTTGACTATATTTATACGTTCATACAAGAGGGGGCAGTGCATTTACCATACTACTTTACAATACTACACTTAAGTATCTTTGCAGTATCTCTTCTTTACTAGAAAATGTGAGACTACACACTGTTCTTTCACATCACAACAGCTCTTCACTGACAGTCACGGGTGTACCTGTCAGTGTCCTAATGATGCTCTGTTCAATAAAGATGAGAGGCAAAGTTTTATCTGATCTTAAACCAGTATTTGAAACATTTACCAAAAAAAAAAAAAAAAATATTTCGTATTTTTGAAATGTTTGCTGTTTTTAACATGACAAAACTTAATCACTGCCTCAAAAAAGACATCACAGTGACCCCTGTTGTTAACTCACTTGTATTTTACGGCAGTTTTAACGGACTTTGAAAATCGTATCCTACAGCTTCTAAAGTATTTGAAATTCATACAAGTTAAAGTAATTTAAAAATATGACTGAACAACTTACATTTGAATCATATTTGACCAGGAGGATCTGTACTCTGACTCAAGTAATAGAGCTGTTGACTTACACCTCCTCAGAATATATACACAACCAGCCATAAGAATATGATCACTGACAGATAATGTGAATTACAGTCATGATCTCATTACAGTGCTGCCCATTTGTGGGTGTGATATGTTGGAAGATAAATGAATGGGCAGATGTAAGGACGTGAATGAGTTTGGCAAAAGCTGATCTGTCATGACTAGATGACAGTGGCAGAGAATCTGTAAACCTGCAGGTCCCGTTGTGTGTTCCTAGTTTGTGGAGTGGCTTAAGGAAGGACAAGTAATAAACCAGAGACAGGGTCATGGGTATCCAAGGACACCTGGGGTAGAGATGGCACCAGGACTATGCACTATGGGATGCCAAACTGGCAGAGGCAATGCAGCATAATGCTTTGGGCAATGTTCTCCTGGGAATCCATGGCCCCCTGCGGACCAAGTAGACTTCTTCATGGAAACTGTATTCCCTAACAGTGGTTGCCTCTTTCAGTAGGATAATGTGCCCTGCCACTGCAAAAATAGTTAGAGGTGTTGACTTGGCCTCAAAATTCCACAGATCTCAATCGAACCTTTTATCTGTGGGATGTGCTGGACAAACAGGTCTGATCCATGGAGACCCCACCTCACAACTTACAATACTTAGAATTGAATTGAAATCCTTTATTGTCATTGTACATTAAAAAATACAATGAGATTGGGAGTGCTGCTCCACTGTGGTGCATACAATATATATATATAACATAAAATACAACCACATAAAACACAAGAAGACAGTGTCAAATAAAGTGCAGTGTTGGTGTGAAAGAGGCAAATGGGGACTGAGTTATTTACAGTTTGTTTAGTGAGATTATGGCATTGGGAAAGAAACTATTTGTGAATCTGGTGGTACTGGATTTGATGGACCTATAGCGCCTGCTGGAGGGTAACAGTTCAAACAAGTGGTGAGAAAATTCGCTGGTCATGTCCTGGTGCCACAGCACACCTTCAGAGGTCTTGTGGAGTCCATGCTGCAACGGATTAGAGCTGTTTTTCCAGCAAAATGAGGACCTATAGTCTCTACAGATGTCTATTTATACGACAGTAACCCTGACGTTGTCATGGTCATTTCCATGTTTTCCACCAGTCAAGGTAACAATCCTAAGACACGATGACCACAGACACCCCGGCCCAAAGCGTAGCCACCAGGATAATGACGTTCACCCCGTCCAAAGAGGAGTTCAAGGACTTCAGCCGGTACATTGCCTATATGGAGTCACAAGGGGCGCACAAAGCTGGAATGGCAAAGGTAAGGAGGATGTGTCAGGAGGATCCTTGCTACTGTTACCAGATTGGTTGTGTTTAGAAAACTGTGATAGTCCTCTGTTCTGGTTTTTAAATGCATCTCTTTTGCTAAGTTTTTGTCCACACTACTTAGGTATTTTTTTTATTTTTTGGTCCTATTTTATTGGGCAGCAATTTAAATGGGTGAAAACAGACCAGTGGAAACAAAAGGCAGGGACCCGTTTAGCCCCCGTGAGATGGTCCTTCTGGGGCAGTTCCTTCTATGGAGACATTCACCAATAACCCCGGCCCTGTAAAAATTACCCCGAATTTCCAGCAGTGGAAACGCCCGTTATGATGTAGACTTCTGCTGTCTCTGTAGCTCCATGTTGTGGCAGACTAATATACTGATCAAAAGAACCATGCACGAAGCTCTGGCTCATCCCAGAAGCCTTTCTGAAACTTTCTCTGACTTATTTTTGAAGTCGATCTAGATGGAGATATTACACTGGCAGAGGCATTGAAGGGATTAGTCAAATAGGGCACTAACAGATTGAATGAATCATCCCATGTCACTCAGACCTTTTGATTAGCCCAGTTCTTAACCCATTGTTCTAGGCCACCCTTGATGTAAACGGTGCACAGCCTCACTCTAAATGTTAACCTCTGACAGAACTGTACCGTCTTGCTGTGATGGTCTGTCTACACTGTGCAGTGAATCAAACTCATCACTGAAAGAATTGTATTTTTTAGCAACACATGTCTAAAATAATTTAAAATCTATCTAGGAGTACTTATTAAAGGGTGCCTGATGTTGGGATATAATTTCTATCAGTCATCTGTTTTTGTGTCTTACAGGTTATTCCTCCTAAAGGCTGGAAGCCAAGACGGACGTACGATGACATAGATGAACTTGTTATTCCTGCTCCCATTCAGCAGGTGGTGACCGGTCAGTCTGGACTGTTCACACAATACAACATCCAGAAGAAACCAATGACTGTCCATGAGTTCCGCAAGACCTCCAACCTGGATAAGTTAGTGGACATAATCAAATTACTGTTGACTGCTTACTATTTGATTGACAGTAGTTTTTCACTTGGTTATTCTAAAATTACAGCATTATAGCACAAACACCCTGTTGCAGTATGTTATTTAGATTTTCTGAGACTGTTTCTGAGCTCAGGTGATTTTCACTGACTGTTTCAAAACTTTTCTTCCTATAGGTTCTGTAATCCCCGATATGCAGATTTTGATGAGCTGGAGAGGAAGTTTTGGAAGAACCTGACCTTCAACCCACCGCTTTATGGGGCTGATGTCAGTGGAACGCTGTACGATCCAGTGAGTGGTAATAAGTTACATAACGCCATCAGCTGGAGCTTAAATCTCTTCACTGCACTAGAACAACAGACACACACCCAGCCATCTGTAGTAAGGTCAGGTGAAGGTGCTGCACGTTGCATTTTTATGTGCTGTGCTGGTGACAGTCAGAGCTGGAGCCAGAGGCTTAGTTCACACAGCAGGTCCAAGTGACCTGAAACTAAATCTGATTCATTTTCCTTTTTTCCCCTGTATATCAGACATGGGCAAACTGTGGCTCCTGGGCCATGCACAGCCCATTGGCCTATTTAATCTGGCACGTCAAATATTGGTACAAAATTGTCCAATTTATAGGAAAGACCAAACATTGATGCACTGGCAACAAATGGTGACCAACTACTTTGCTCCCACTGAAACTGAATGTAATTTGAATGTAACTTTTCTTTTACTTTTAGCTAATGGCTTTTACATGTCATTTATATCAGTTCACACAAACAATCTCCATCCGTCTGATACTGGCCTGGCCGTCAAATGTTTAAAACTCATTGTGGCCCCTGAACCAAAACGTTTGCCCACCCTTAGTGTACACCCAGCTCTGATTGTTCAGTGTGAACAGCACAAATCCCACTCAGTGGAAAATTAACCCAAATTTCAAAGCAGCAGCTGTTGCTCCACAGATAGCCATAATTACACTGTAAGTCGTCCCTCTCCTCATTCTTCTAAAGTAAACACTTATCTGTGGCCTCCATGTTCTTCTTCCCCTTGTTTACTCTGTGTGATGCCTTGTTGTTCCTCTGCATATGTGGGTCTCATCAGGGCCGTGACCAGTCCACACTGGAGTCTAGTACTGACCAAGTTTTAAAAGATAATGTAAACAGTTACATTGAAAAAATCAGGTCTAGTAAGAAATATGAATTGAGCACTGAGGCTTGCATGATATTGCTCTAACACTGTTCTTTTTTTTTAATTTAAGTTTTTATTGATCTAACACTGTTCTTGATGCAACCTCTACAAATTTGTTCTACTTAAAGATGAACAGATGAGATTTTAATGGGCAAAGGTCAAGCTCATGGTTGCTTCACAAACATCTCAGTAAATTTTGTCAAATTTGGTAAAAACATTAACTTGGACACAACGAGGGTCTGATTAGATCCTTAGGGATCAAAGGTCAAGGTTACTGTGACCTCACAAAACACTTCTCAAGACTTCTCACCACAATAATGATGGGGTGTACAGTGTTCCCACAGGTCTGATGTATAGTTTTGGTGGTAGCTGTTCTTTAGCTGTGGCTCACTGCTGTTTTGCAATTCCACTGAATGAATGTAGGATAGTGTCATCTTGTCAGATGGTTAAAAAAAAAAGTGTTGTCATAGCCTTAAACCAATGACTGGGTGATTCTAGTTGCATCAGTTTCACTATGTGACGCACAGCTGCTGAATCCCTCCCCTGCAGGATGTGACCGAGTGGAACATCGGCCATCTCAACACCATCCTGGACACGGTGGAGAACGAGAGCGGGATTAAAATCAAAGGAGTCAACACACCGTACTTGTACTTTGGGATGTGGAAGAGTGCATTTGCATGGCACACTGAGGACATGGATCTGTACAGCATCAACTACCTGCACTTTGGAGAGCCCAAGTCCTGGTACAGTTACTGACACACTCATGCTGAGCTGCACACATAAATGTATTGATGTTCAGCCTCACACCCAAATCTTACTTATTCTAAAGAAAGTCACCACGATAGACATAGAGGGAATGAATCAAACAATCCTCTGCTCTGACTCTTAATTAGTTTACCTTTGTTCTCATAAAAAGTAGATTAAAAAAAGGAAGAACTGGAGCTGAAGCTCATCTACTCTGAGAAATAATGATATAAGCTCTGGTTTCAGATACACTCAACATTACTTCATGATAAAACCCACAAAGATGAATCTTTTATCAAACTGTCGCCTGTAGCTGTGTATCATTGGTAACTGCTAATGAATTAGTTGGTGGTTTCAACGTAACATATTACACCAACTCCAGCACCTTTGATCTGCTGGGTCCAAAGTAAAAGATACTTCAGAAGAACACGACCATCACTGGACTTGATAAGTTTGTACTGTTGTTATCTTCAGGTATGTCGTCCCACCAGAGCATGGGAGGAGACTGGAGCGCCTCGCCAAGGGTACGTCATGACTTCTTGCATAGATGCATTTTAATTAGCTTTAACAGGTAGTTCTTATCTTACATTCCCTGTGAAAATTGAGATTTCACACTGTTACCTTAATCTGCTCATTATCAGTGGTGTTAAAAAAAACAGCCAAAACAACTCAGAAAATGTCTACACTGTATGGACAGTAGCTCAGGAACCAGTACAGGATGGGTATCATTACCATCCCGGACCAAACAAACAGTTCCTTTATATCTTGAGAATATGATTTGTTGGCCAGGGTGTCTCTGTAATAACACAACACTTATGGTGCCAACAATTCCTGTTCAATATCAGGGTTTCAGTCCCATGCCTAACAGCAATTATATGTATTTAACAATGTTTTTATCATTTAAAATGAACAGACTTGAACCCAGGCAGAGAATGTCGTAAGAGCTTGTGTGACGTGGGTTGATGGCTTCCTGTGTTTCCAGGTTTCTTTCCAGGGAATGCTCAGGGCTGTGAAGCCTTCCTGCGCCACAAGATGACTTTAATCTCACCCTCAATCCTGAAGAAATACGGCATTCCATTTGAAAAGGTGACCATTCGTTTATTTTCTGTTCATGTGGAGAGAAAAAAAAGACAACCTGACCGATGGATGAATGTCAATGATGAGATTAAATAAGCAGAAAGCTCAAGGTGAAGTGGTGCCAGCCTGTGTTATTCTGTCTGTCTTGTGTGTTCAGGTGACTCAGGAGGCGGGGCAGTTCATCGTGACGTTCCCATTTGGCTATCACGCCGGCTTCAACCATGGCTTCAACTGTGCCGAGTCCACCAACTTTGCCACCCAGCGATGGATTGATTACGGCAAGCAGGCAACGCTGGTACAGAAGAGCAGCTGTGATGTGTGATGTGATGTAGTTACACATGTTCATATGAGACCCATGTGCATAGTTTGGTTGCCTGTGTTCACATTACTGCACTGGAACATCTGCACACCACATGTCGCAACATGTGGTGACATGTGATCAAATGCGAAACAGGGTTGTTGTAAATGTGATAAAATGGGAAACTGATGTATATTGAAATATTTGCCAAGATCTGTCATCACCTCTGTTACTGTAAAACCCAGTGCACTATGTGAATCCACACTTGTTTAGTGTGCACTAGATTTTACACTGATCTAAATTGACATACAACAGTAAAACCAGATCTGATTACAGTTTCATTTTTAATTGAACCCTTCAAAATGCCAGACATTTGGATTGAAGGGGTCGGTGTCCTTTATTATGTTTTATAGGAGTCTACACAAATCAGCCAATACAAACAGTTTCCTGTTTCTATTTTGTGGCTGATCATCTCTTGATCTCGCTTGTGTTTGACTCTTGGGAAGATGAGAGTAGGAGTCCATGGAGTGTCTACGTTTGAAATGGTTTATCCTCTGTGAATGTTCATGATTGAATATGCCTATTAGTGAAAATTATGAGAGGAGGAAGTGCCATCTAAATGTTCAAGTATTTCTATGACCACTGGTAAAAGACTGTTGGGCTTGAAAATAAATCTATTTTCAGAGCATTGCCTCATACTGCTCTGTGTGCTGCAGGTCACGCCCACACTGACATCTTCTGTTTTCCTCCCAGTGTTCGTGCCGTCAGGACATGGTGAAAATCTCAATGGATGTGTTTGTACGCAAGTTCCAGCCCAACCGTTATAAGCTGTGGAAAGCAGGAAAAGACAACGCACCCATCGACCACGCCAAACCCACACCAGAGGCTGCAGAGTTTCTAAAGGACGACAAGACTGAGCCTATGAAAGAAGCTGAGTCTGAGAAAGCCACCGCTCCTGTGCAGGAGGACAAGAGGTCTGAGTATACTACCAACACATCTCCACAACAGTCAGGGGTTATTCTGCTGTGGGGGTGAATTGTAGTTCATGTAAATGATCAATAACCAGTTACAAAATGTAAACTATTCATATGGAATATGTTTGCAGCACACTTTGTGTTATTTGTATTTCAATCATAGATTTTAATCGCAGAGAAACTATGAAATGCACCATTACCCTGATTCAAATCACAATTTTCCCCAGTTTGAGAATCATTTGTGACATTTGTGAAAAACACAACTTAACAAGGTTGTTGTTAGATTTTTGATATGGAAAAGTTACAGATTATAACTTGAACAAACTCTCATGCACCTTCTCACGTCCAGAATTTATTGAATTTAATTTCAAACCTGACAATTTTTACCACTGTCTCCCCTGCATCAGCCCAAAGCCTCAGCCTGGGATGAAGCGTCAGATCGAAGCTGTTGAAGATGTTAAACCGGATCTGAAGGAGGTGAAGGAGACTGAGGTGGTGGAGCCAAAGAGGGCCAAGCTAACGCGCAAAGAGTCCCCGACTAAAGTCTCTGTCAGAGCAGAGAAAGGTACTGCACAGTACTGCTCTTTACAGTTTGCATAGAAACTATAAAGGTCTCATGGCCCAAAATCACATAAAATATCTAAAGGTCTTTTTTAATTGATAACTCAGTTACAAAAATGCAAAATAGGGTCTCATTGTTAAGTGGTGCTGTTTAAACATAATAGAGGTAGTGGCGTATTTAACCTCTTTGTGGACAACCTACATGTAGAACCATCAGTAGTTTTGATGTGTTGTGTTTCTCTTTCAGACAAAGCTACTGTCAAACTTGAGCCTAAGAAGGAAAAAGACACCCGGCCACTGTCCAAGTCTCAGACCAAAGCCAGCGCTAAGAAAACGTCCAACAGACGAAGTCCGTCGAAGAAGGAGAAGAGCAGTGAGCCGGCAGCAGACATCTGTCCCCCTGAGCCCTTGGAGAGCCAGGTGGTGGCGCTGTGCTGTGGGGATGCAGGCGGCACCGTGGAGCCTGAGATTAGCAGCAGCTGCAGCCCGGCACACAAAGTGTTTCAGAGGACGCTGAGCCCCGCGGACGTCCTGCACGTCCACAGCTACGCCAAAGGAGACTACGGAGAGGGAGAAACCCCGCCCAAAGAGGAGAAGAAGAGCGAAGGCAGTGACAATGAGACGGAGAAGAACAACAGGCCTGTTGGCAAAGCAGTGAGTGGATGTAACCGTTACACATGCCTGATGTTGTTCCTGTTGTTAGCTGCTGTCTCTGCATCTATTAGCTGTGAACACCTGACTAAAATTTTAACTTTGACTTCAACCACTGGTTTGTTGTGATACTTCAAGAAACTTCAAATCAACAATGTTCAAGGTGAAACCTTTATGAATTAGAACATGGGGACAAAAGCATTATATTGTCTTCAGCCCAGATTTTAATGAATGAGTGTCTCAGGTATTCAGGAAGTTTGTTCCACAGGTGAGGAGCATAATAACAAAACAAAGATGAACATTCACCATGATGGACCAGTCATGTGCAGCAAAAATGCTCAACAACCAGTATGTGGATGCTAACAGTAGGTGTTTTCCTCCAGCAGGTAGCAGTGGAGATGTCTGAGGCTGGAGAGCTGGAGAGCGACCTGGGACAGCTGCCAGGTCACCACCCGCTCATCAAGGATGGCATGAGCGATGACGGTCAGTCACATCGAAGGGAACATATAGAGCTGCACCTGAGCTCTCTCTTTAATATCCTCCCTGTTGTCTTTCACTGATCTGAATGTTGTGCTGTTGTACAGAGGCTCCGGAGGAGGCTCCTCCTGTAGAGGAGGGGGGGCTGGAGGGGGAGGGCTGGGCTAAACCCCTGGCTCACCTGTGGCAGAGCAGACCTCCCAACCTAAAGAAGGAGAGGGAGTACAACCAGCGCATGGGCTGCAAACCTCCGTACTGCTCCATCTGCACCTTGTTCCACACATACCAGCAGGTGACCTCTACCTCACTGTAGATATACTCACTCATGGAAAATGAGAGCAGCCCATCTTTTAATTTAATTTTATATTTTGGGTTTAAAGACAGTGTGCACTTACATAATTCATTTGAAAATGAGAACATGTGTGCACCAGATTTAGCAGGAAGCTACTTTCCATCTGAAGTCCACACATGAAACATAAAATACAGACAACGTAGTACATGATACATTGCCACACACAGAATCACACAACATACAATATCCTATATATTTTATAAGTAGTGCTCCTAATATAATGCAAATTATAACAGCAGGTTTAGCCTAATAAAATCAAAATTGCACTGAATAATAGTATGATGATTAAAAAAGGACATAGATTATATATAGTGCCTGCAAAAGTAGTGCCATCCAAATAACAACAGCAACATTTATAATGTTGAGATGCATAAGATTTTGCATTAGACACAATACACATCAGCAGACATTCTAGAGGATGAAGGGAATCCAAAGTAAACCCTGGAAGTCACTTAAGTCAAAGTTTAACTTGTTGACAGAGCAAGAGCAGAAGAAACAGCACAGAGAAAAGTTTCAATTGTGTGTGTGTGTGTTGTCATTGTGCTGCCATCAGACTGAGTGTGCCAACAGCGTGGACAGTCCCGTCATGGTGTCTGGTGGGCGAATGAGGACCAAACCTCTGATCCCAGAGATGTGCTTCACCATCACCACAGAGGAGGACTCCGAGTGCGAGCAGCAGCTTGTGACGCCTCATCTGGAGGAAGATGGAACCAGCCTCCTCATCACCTGCTCTCACTGCAGCGTCCGCGTCCATACCAGTCAGTACACACACTCCTCCAAACTCTATGTTTGTCATTTCCTCACTTCACATTCCCCACATAACTTGGTGTTAGTGTAGTAAAAATAACTGTACTGATTAAACACTGATGCAGTGCATGTTCAGAATGTGACTGGGGGAGAGGGGCCAGCAGCTCCGACTACGTTACTCCCCTGGTCCACTTCAACAGTGTATGGGTGACAGTGTAGGACGTTCACTTCCTCCTTTAGTAAAAGCCTAACATGTGGATGCTGTGAATTGTGTGTGCGCTGACGTACCTCAGCATAACAGTGTTTTCTGCTGACAGACTATATAGTCAGTCAAAGTTGGCATCACTTGATGGAAAAAAAAAGGGAGTGATTAACCAATCAGATGACGGCACCATTGTGCCTCTGTTTACACCAAGGGAAGCCAGCAGCCGTCACACCAACTATTATCATAGCTGAAATCATAGAATCAAGGAGGGTTTTTTTTTTTTTTTTTATTGCCCGTTCATTCATCTTGGGCGGGGGACGGTGCGCTGTCTTATACTGTTACAGAAAACCCTGCATATGGTTTTGCTCCTTGTGTTCCTACACTAGAGAACTTGTTCTTTTAAATACCACTAGTATTACATCACAGGATGTCACTTATACTTTCCATTCATATTGCTACAACACAATATACTTTAGATTAATCACGATTAAAAATTTTAATCGGTTGACAGCACTAATTATTATTATTATTATTATTATTATTATTATTATTATTATTGAAATTGCAGGAGATAACTGCTGACTCAAGAGTCACACGACACCCAAGAACTCCTCATTCCTTTGGATGAAAAATTGTCTCCCTCTTTCTCTCTCTCTAGTTAGATGACAGTGTCTCTTTGTCAGTGCTCAAGTAAATCTTTGTGTCATTATCTTACAGGTTGTTATGGTGTGGATCCAGCCGCGGTGACGAAGGACTGGAAATGTGCCCGCTGCAAGGCCAACGCCATGACTGAGGTGAGTGAGCAGGCCACGTGTGTGTGACATCTGATGAAACCAGTGCCACATGCTGCCTCTGTCACATCTCCAGCCGCTGTAGTTGTATCTGTTAATTTTGATAGAGGCTGCAGTTAATAGTATTGGAAGACTGGTAGTTTGCTGATCGATGACATGTCTTTTTTGCAGAACTGCTGTTTGTGTTCACTGAGAGGCGGAGCCTTGCAGAAAGCCAACAACAGCAAGTAAGTTGCTTCAGGACAAATGGGTGAAGGAGCTGGAAAATACATCAAACTGTCACAGAACACGTGCATTTGAACCTCAGATGGATCATAGTCACTGGTTTAAGTTGTTCATTTAGTCCTTGAAATGTTTCAGTTCTGAGTCAGAAAGCTAGAACAGTTACAATCCAGTTGATGTGATATTATATGTGGATGAAACGAATATGAGCCATATACAGAAATACTGATATAGATCTTCAATCTCTATATTCTGGAGAGCAAAGAATAAAACCGAGGTCATACTTGACTCGGGTGAACTATTTATAGGTGTTGGCCACAATCTAAACAGATATTTATTGTTATTGATATGAAGCCAGGTGTCAGTAAGATCATCAGACAGACTTGATGTTTGTCTTGTAGCACTGAGCTGCACCAAGCCCAGAACAGCACTGACCAGGGAAGCAGCTGGAGGAACAGTCAGCTAACATCACAGATTTGAGGAGTTTTATTAGAGGAGTGGAAATAAATCAGTTCAATGTTCTAGCTCTCAGTAACTTCAAGCTGGGCTCCCGTCGTTTCTAAATGCCACTAAATCTGTAAAACTGGACTTCCTGGTGGCTGTAGTCCTGAACTCACACTGCCTTTCTGCTTCCTGTCTGTTGCCACAATGTACTGACCCAAACCTAATTCAGTGAGGAGTTAGAGTAGAGGGAGATGATGATGATGATGCTGATGATGGCACTGTGCAGCCTTCATCTCTCTCTCTCTCTCTCTTGCTCTCCCATATTCCCTCCATCATTTGTCTTTGCAGCTCATTTATGAGCACAGCCCAGCAAGAATCTTCCTCTGCCTCCTGAATAACAATTCAAAGTCATAGAAAATGATGTGGCAGATTGAGTGATGTCCTTCTTTGGCCCACGTCTGGTGCAGATGGCTGCAGGGGAGTGAGTGTCAAGTCACTGTGGCTCCTATTTCAACAATCCACAGGACAGAACCACGTACTCCAAGTGTATTGTCTTTGTGCTCTTCCTTTCATTATCTTACCAGCAGAAAAAAATAAGCAGAGGCAGCTTCCTGCTTGAAGATAATATGTCAGCTGTGAGCCGACGTGTGTGTGTTTTGTGTTGCAGGTGGGTGCATGTGCTCTGTGCAGTGGCCGTGCTGGAGGCACGCTTTGTCAACATCACTGAAAGAAGTCCTGTGGATTTAAGTGGAATTCCTCTGCAGAGATTTAAACTGGTGAGTCACACTGGGCTGTTGTTCCCTTTTGCACCAGACATCAGGTAGAAGCAGGTCAGTTGTTTACTTGTATATTACGTATATTGTGTGGTGGTCAGGGTCAAATAGATTATTATAATAATGATTATTAATGATTTTATTATTTTAGAATTTTGTTGTATTATTTATTACATATTTTATCTGTTATTTATGAGATCAGTGAATCTGGGATGATTGTGTCTGATCCAACCTTAGTCAGCTCAGGATATGGATGTATGATCCTGTATTGATTTAATTAGTGCAAAAAAATGAATATAAGACAAAAAGTAAACATGGAGAAAGCAGGAACAGAAATGAAAATGTCCTACATCAGAGCCAAAATGAGGACAGACTGGGAACTGAAGGATGAACTAGAACGTCACCACTGTCAGGTCTTGAAGATGATGATTATTAATGATGAGACGTGTTGGCCTTGGGTGACGTTGTGTGAGTTCATATGCAGTTTCCTGAGCCCTGGCTCCTTTGGTTTAATCTCCAACAGAAATGCTACTACTGTAAGAAGAGGATGAAGAAGGCCTCTGGCTGCTGCGTGCAGTGCTCTCATGGCCGCTGTCCCACTGCCTACCACCCCACCTGTGCCCAGGCAGCAGGAGTCCTCATGCAGCCTGACGAATGGCCCTTTGTGGTCCATGTTACCTGCTGTCGACACAAAGGCCCCACTCAGATCGAGGTAATTTTTGGTAACATAAAACACAGTATTGCCATCACAGCTCTAAAACCTGTTTTGAAATGTCTGGTTAAACAAAAACAACAACTTTTCCTTTGAACACAGTCTTTTTTTTTCTTTTTTCTATTTTTTAAGTATATTTTGGGGCTTTTTTTGCCTTTATTTGGTAGTATAATTGAGAGAGACAGGAAATGGGGAGGCAGAGAGAGGGGGAATGACATGCAGTGAGGGGCCACCCGATGCGGGATTCGATCTGGGGCCAGCTGCAGTGAGGACTGTAGCCTCTGCATGTGGGGTGCCTGCTCCACTCACCTAGCCACACGATGCCCCCCATCTTTAATTTTGAAATAACATGAAGAATATTTGGATCATTAGTAACTGTAAATCAGTAATGAAATAAATACTTGTATTCTTCTAAATCAGATCTTAATAATGCAGTCCTTTAAGGGAGGATATCAGAGAACACTGAATCAACTTTAGTGAGTTAGTGATAGAAATGTGATTCCCTGCCTCTCCCGTGACAGCGTAACAAAGCGGCCATGCACGAGCTGACTGTGGGACAGAAGGTGATCTGCAAGCACAAGAACGGCCGCTACTACCAGTGTGACGTGGTGCAGCTGTCTAAAGAAACCTTCTACGAGGTCAACTTTGATGACGGTTCCTTCAGCGACAATCTCTTCCCTGAAGACATCGTGGTAGGTGTCGCTGGTTTTTCTCTGTCAACATGCTGGAACAAAACCAATTTAAAAAGTAAAGATTTGTTCGATATCGGTATTTCCATAAAACCTGCACCTTGTACGGTTCTTTATTTATTTATTTATTCATTCATTGTATTTTAGATGGATATAGTTTTTGGAGGGATATAACATGCAGAATCTATAAATATTATTCCTATTCACCGTACACATTTTCATTTCATTTGCACGTAGACTATTTACATTGTGGATATATTTTTATTCAAATGGTTTCTAATTCATTCTTCCTTATTCCTCTGTTTGCACTAATGTAATTAATGTAATTGTTGTACTGCTGCTGCAGCACAACAATTTCCCAGCCTGGGATGAATTAAGTATATTTTATCTTATCTTATCTGCTGGCTTCCTGTCGAACGATAGAAAAAACACAGTTTCTTTATTTTATACTTAAATTTTTATTAGTTTTTACAACAAAAATCACAAGAAATCACATACACAGTTTCTTGTACAACGCTGCTAGTGATGGTGATGGTGATACCGATAACCTCTGTGCTGGCTGTTATTAGTATAGTAATAGCATGCAGTATAACAACATCTTGTGTGCACATGACCTCCTGCCAACAAACATATGTCCATGTTTACCTAAACCAATAACCCCCCCATGTTGTTTCCAGTGGAAAGATCTCAGTTGGCTTTTGTTCAGACATCGTTTTCATTTTCTCTTGAATCTTGAACTGAGGGAGGCCTTGTCCTGCTCCTCCATAATCTCCGCACCTCGAGTCTCATCTTCACCATGTACAGATAATCATGGAGGATATTTATCAATAATGTCACCTGTAGTTGATCTTTGCCTTTGCTCAGTTTGCTGAGAACATTATGTCATATGCTTTCTCTGTCAGAGCCGAGACTGTGCCCAGCTTGGACCCCCGCCCCAGGGTGAAGTGGTGCAGGTGCGATGGACAGACGGCCTTGTGTACGGGGCCAAATTCGTGGCAGCTCATATCATCCAAATGTACCTGGTAAGAATTACCATGTGTGTTTTGAGCCACATAATAAGATTATATTTACTCTGACTAGTAGCAAGATGGCAGCACACTCAGCTCCACTCTGACTTAATATTCACCCTTAATAATAATCGCTGATGTTAATCAGCTACTCTGCCAAGCGCTACTCTGCTAAGATCCTTAAGTACTGGTGTAAGTATTAAAGAGGAACTATGCAGGATTTTTACCGTAGCTCTGCTACATTTTTACCTTAATTAAACAGCTTTGGAGTAATTGTGCTGGATCATACATGACTTGTAACTTGTTACAGGGAGAATGGAGGCTCTCTGTCTTACACCTGGCCTCTCTTGGCTAAAAACCAACCTTGCAGCATTAGTGCAGTACTTGGCCGCTGACCTGGTGTCCCAGCTCTGCGCACCGCGACACAAACGCACCCCATAACCCGTCATCTTTTGTTTATGACAGTTAAGACCACACAAATATACACGTCATAACATCATTATGTTATATAACATTATCCACCGCTCCATGGATTGCTCTTTTCGCTGGCTGGGCAAATGCACATGGCCCAGAGGAGGGTTAGCAAAACAGTGGAAAAGAGACCAGACTTGCACAGTTCCTCTTTAACAGCTCTCTGAATTTTGCTGTTTCTATTCAGTTCTTTTCTATTCTATTTATTATTTCTATTACTTATTACTTATTTCTAGTATCACGCCCAGTGTAGAAATCTGCTGATCTACTGAAGTGGTGGCTGGAAAAGATAAGAATGGATGATAGAGGTTCCTACACAGTTATTCTGATACACAGATTCCAGATAAACAGTGATGTAACCATAGGGAGGTAACTACTGTAAACAATAAACATCTATGCATTATGGTTCTCAGGCTCTCATTTTTAAAATGTTGTGTTTTTGTTATATAACATGTGGCCTTGTTAAAAATTACAGTGCCAGATTTTAAATCATTGACTCTATCTTCACCTGCAGGAATGGAGTCTTCAAGTTACAGTGTGATGTGATGCGTGTGATAGTGTGTGATAGTGAGCACGGGTGAGGATCTGTACAGCTGAGCTCACTTGTGTTCTGACTGGATGCTGTTTGTCTTCTCTGGCTGCAGGTGGAGTTTGAGGACGGGTCACAGCTGACGGCCAAGAGAGACGACGTCTACACTCTGGACGAGGAACTTCCCAAGAGGGTCAAATCCAGACTGGCAAGTGCAACCCAGACCACACACACGTTTACAGTTCATATGTTGCATCTAGTGCTGTGGGCTCAGTGCGTAGACAGTGAAATGGGAGTGAGGATTTGTGAAAGCAGCGACAGACATAAAGAGATGTGTCAGTGTTGTCACGCAGCCTTGTGTTTGTCTCTGCAGTCCAAGGCATCAGACATGAGGTTTGATGGGATCTTTGAAGAGAAGGAGATCATCCAGGAGTCAAAGAGACAGAGGGTGATCAACTCGCGGTACAGGGGGGACTACATAGAGCCAGTGATTTACAGAGCCATCATGGAGTAGCCCTCGCTCCCTGTCAGCTCAGCCACACACCAGCAGCAGCACTGACTGACCCAACTGTGCTCACTGTACCTTAACTTAGCAGCAGCTAGCCACTGAGAGAGCGTAGCTCCAGATGACTTCCTTCAAGACCTGCTTTGGACTGTTTTCTCGTTTCTACTTGTCGTTCATCCTCTTTGTTTTAAGGATATTTTGCTTTGTTTGTGTGACTGTGATAAAAGGAAACCGCAGTATTTTCTATTTGAGTTGTTCCACAGGACTCCACACAGTGCAGCGAGCTGACCTGCAGCTCTGGCAGTATGTAACAGTAGGAAGCAATATAAACATTCAATAAAGTAGCATTTTCAGAGCAAGGCACCAATAAAAAAGATGAGGCAGGTGTTTCACTGGATGTGAACTCAACGGCTCTTAACTTAACACTTGAGTGGCTACCTGAGCTTGAAGGGTAACATTGGTATCTTTTTCTTTTTCCTGCTGCCGTCAGTGCCTAAACTACACAATCCAACAGGTCCCAGGAGCCTAATTTTTAACCCTCTAATGGCTGAATTGATTTTATTCATTCTATTAAATGAATAACTGTAACTTCACTTTGTGGCCAAATGACAGGAGCAGTCTGTAGAGCAGGGTTCCAGAGTGTAGGAATATTTTCATCTCCATCTCTACATCTGTTAAGCACACTCACTGAACACAGATCCATGTCATACATTGTCAAGCCTTGTATTTAAGTCGAATGATTAGTTAATGAACCCGTCACTCTTTAGGTCAGACCCCAAACCTCCCGTCACACTCTCAACCTTTGCGTAAATGTGTTCCCTGCATCCGGTCTGAGCGAATCAGTGTGCTGCTCACAGTCAGAGCACGAATCAGTGTGACACGCACAACACCACAAAGCAGCTGGAGCTCTGCCTGACTGATCCAAACACCTGAGGCTCCGCTCACACTGCTTGTTCCACACTCACCTCTGTAGGAGCAGATCACTCTCTTTAAACTGACAGTGAAATACTGCGATGTCTTCAGACAGGTTTTAAACTGGTCTATCGCTTTCCACTGTCTCAACATAACAGCATGCATGACCACACCTTATTTTACGACCCTCACCCCCATGGGCGCACAGTTACCAAAAGTGTAATAGCTGTTTGAACAACGTGGGCACTGGGCAGGAAAATTATAAATGTGTCGTCTGACACTAGAAAAGACGGAGCTCTGCACCTTTCAGTTTAGAACATAAAACAGCAGCCTTCACACCGGTGAAGACAGACTTGGTAAATATTTAGTGTGAAACTGACCTATTCAAACTCTCAACTTGAGTTTTACTCTGCTAATTTGTTTAGCCAACATGCACCATATAAACACAAACTACATAATAAAGGCCTTCATTGGAAACACTTCCATCAAGTTGAAGGACTGTATTTGCAGCATGTCTGTACAGTTGCCCACTTTACCTAGTTGGTACTAAGGCCTCTCTGTTTTAAGATCCAACCCTGATCCAAGAACTGTTGGATGTCAGTCAAAACTGGCCACACCCCCTCTGTTTGGCGCATCTAACACATCACATTCAAAACTAAACAGACCCAGCACATTTCCCCATATGACAGTCCTGGCTGCATCCTGACAGGTGCCCGAGGCCACACCCATTCATGATCTCATCAGCTTCATTGACTAGGTCAAAATTTCAGCGTGCATGATGCAGTCATGGAGTCATGTTTTGTAATAATTTGTGATAAAAAGAACAGCATTATTGATACAGTTCAACTCTTCACAGGCAGGAGTCAGACAACAGTGGTACTATCAGTATTATCAGCTCATCCAGACGTTGGTGTGGGTCAGCAGCAGTGGTGCACGGGTTTTATTGGATCCTGCACTGAAAACTGCACAGGCAGCCAATACAGTCAAATACAGAAGCCAAGAAAGGCCAAATCATTTTCTATCCTGTTTTTTTATCAGCAGATAATCAGACAAAAAATAAAATTGAAATAGTAAAGTTAAAGGTGAATTATATTTTAACAGTAAACAGACACCTGTAAATACTGGGTATAGCTTGAATTTTTTAAATTTGTATTATTTTTTTTCCCCCCTTATGTTTTGGCAGATTTGTTCATGGAACACATCAATTGATAAATGACACCACCCATTGTATTGAACACCCTAGAGCAGAATTGGTTGAGTAACAGCAGAGTATCATCGGACGTTTAAGATCACTTAAACGTCTGCGAAGGTTTAAGTTGTACATGTTTTCACCAGCGATCAGCTGGCACTGCTTTTCCACAT
Organism: Selene dorsalis; assembly: GCA_900303245.1. NCBI lineage: Eukaryota > Metazoa > Chordata > Actinopteri > Carangiformes > Carangidae > Selene > Selene dorsalis. The sequence continues at coordinate 176,786 of OMNW01035083.1, read as the reverse complement.
GACCTGGTTGTAACGAATGGATACGAATGGTATAGGACATGGATCAAGTGTTTCTTTGAGAGGGAGCAATACCATGAAGTCCAGTGATTCTGCCTCCTCCTTCCTGCATTCCTTTCTATTTGAATGAACATGGCTTTTATTTATCAAGGTGCTTGAAGACAGTTACATGAGTCAGCAGTGACACGGCAGAGGTTGAGGTTGATGATGGAAGTTCTATTTTTTCTACAGTACAGACAAAATTTTAAAAACCCATTCAGATTTTTAATGCTCTTTGTCTATCCAGTCGTTTCCTCACTCTTCTACTGAAACTTGTACATTGCACTTTTTTTTTATTTAAGTTTTTTTGTCTTTTTTTCTTTTTAATTTAAGTCCAGTATAGTTGTGCGTTGCCATTGCTAATTTGTTAAAGATCTGTTTGAGAATGTAAATTGTACATTTAGAGTGTGCGCCCCTCCTCATAGATCACATTGCACTTGTTCCTGGGGCAGTGGCCTTCAGATGTCATCCTGTGTCAGCCTGTGAACTTGTTCTACCTGTTGTGAGACTGCAGACTGAGGTTGTTTCCAGTTCAAACAGCCTGGGTGGAGAATGATTTTATTTTATTCATAAAGTATCAACAGAGATGTACATGGGGAGGGGGGGTTTTGTATTCTATTCTATTTTATTGCATTGTTTTGTACAACATGTTTAATGTGTATTTTCACAGAGACCTGTGAAATGTAAATGTGGCGTAGTCTATTTTAAGATGTTACCTGTCGACACAGGAGATGAGCTGAGTCCGTCGCCTTCGTCTCCTCCTGAAGAAAAATAAGTGAACTTCCAGATTATCATTCAAACATTTTGTAAAGTTCCTTTTTTTTTGTTTCAGTAAAGAAATTTGCATCAGAGCTGCCTGTCACTTTATTCCACGTTTCCACATGTTTCATGTATACAACCTCTCTTCTGTGGAGGACCAGTCCAGGAGCATCACTAATGTAGAAGCTTTAGTTCATATTGAAATAGGCTTTACAAATAGGAAACACAGTTCACAAATGATTCAAAAATGTTTACTGATTAAAACATTTATAAATACTTCTATTAATTCATGAATAGGTAGTCAAATTTGAAAAAATGATTAATTATTGGGAATAACTTTTTAATGACTTCAATTTTCATCTCCCAGGTGCTTTTCCTGTTCCTGTTAACAGTTTATTTAATGAAATCATGTTCTAGTAAATCACTTTTTAAATATAAAGTACTGTATTTATTTATTATAAATAGCTCATTTATACTTTTTTTCAGTTCCTACTTTTAATGCCAGTTTAAATAAGAAATGAAGTTATGGTTCATTAGTTCCCAGTTATTATACATGTGACTGTCACTGTACAGGGATTAAAGGTAAATGAAAAACATACACAAGTTCTAAGAGGAAGAGGACGGCTGCTGACAGCAGGTCAAGATACATAACACTGCCAAGGCCCCAGAGTATGAGTCACAGTTGTATGGACAGGAGCTTCAGATTTCATAAACTGGTGTGTTTTCTGATCTCTTCATCTTCACTGAGACTGTTTCCTAAAGCAGCAGCTAACTGCTTATTTTAGGGAAATCTTTCCTATGTAGAAACAGGTAGGCTAGTAAACTGATCTTAAATCCTCCTTGGGCATTTATCTTTTCATCAACATTTTTCTAATAAAATCACCTAAAATTTTCCATATGAATAATACGAGTTCCACATCATACATGTGCATCATGCATGGAAGGTAAAATGTACTAAATTGTTAAAAAAAAAAATAAAAAATAAACCTGCATTTTAAAGTTTCCTTTACCAAAAACTTACTTTGCAGAATGTTTTTCTTTTTAATGGTGATGATGTTTCTGAGCTCCAAATGTTGCCTGACATCATCAGCTATCTGCTCTGTGATGAGTCGGCTTTATTTAATGTAGCCAATCCACTCTATTAGGTGTAGCTGATTCTGAGAAACACCAAATTGAAAAGTATCAGGAATTGTCTGGGAGCTCAACATGACAGTTAATCTGACACACTCAGGTTATGAATATTGACTCTTCCCTTGCACCACCTCCACCAGCAGCTTCCACAGCAGTCACTGCTCTACAGCTTCCAGGACTCCGACTCCAGCCTGCTGCAGCGTCTCTCAGGTACAGACATCAGACTCTGATTCCATTAGTGCTGCTGACAAACAGGGTCACACATCTTAATGAGAGATACACAGACAGCTGTGTTCATCTGTTACAGTAAATGTATTTTCAATTTTTTGATGCCAGTTTGTCCATGTGGTCCATATAGACTGACTGTAGTGTGACAGACAGCAGCAGAGCTGAGAGCTCAGTCTGGGTTTGGGTTAGAGACAGGTTGTGTCTCTGTCTTCAACACCTCTGTGGGCTTTTTATTTGCTGCATTATTGTTTCATATCTTGTTTCATAACAAGCTATCTTGAACAGAAAGAAGAAAATGTTCTGTAGACAGTATACACAGTATATGCTTTATATTTTATTACATTCAAATCTTGTATACAGTTTCTTTAAAACATTAAAATACATTCTCATCAATCATCTGTGTCCAGTCATGTTTTGTCCATATGTCCAATTACAATAACATATATATTAAAACATTTTACTTTATATTAAATACAGTATAAAATCAGTTTGGCACATTAGCATGTTGTTTCTTTCTGGCAGTTGAGACGACTGGCACCACTCTCATCTCCATCTGTTGAATCTATTGCTACATCCAGCTCAGCTTATTTTACTGTAATATTTACACTAAGGTTCCTACTGCACTGAAACTAACTGATGCTGCCTTGTACGTTGTTTTGCCAATTGACTCTAGGCAAATCTACATGTACTGTGACAGCTGGAAATGGTGGAAACAGATACATTATGTCTTGTAATTTCTTGTAATGTCTTGTAATGTAACAGTAAACAGTAACCGCTGCTAGTTTATGACCTTTGACCCCTGACCAGGCTCCTGTCTCTGTGGAGTTTTGAAGTTAACACACAGCCGGATGATGTTTTACATACTTGAGAATGGTTTAAATCTTTTCAGCTGTCCCTCATCAAGACAGCGAATAAGGAAAGGGGTCAAACTACTGCTTTACAGTGCTAGCTGAGGATATCTGACGTGGGCATGCGTGAGGTCATCATTCAGACTGCGTGTTCCTTTCAAACTGCCTCTTGGTGCTCCAGCATCCTCCTCATGTCCAGCAATGCATCCACCATGACTTCAATCATACGTTCTGCACTTGTTTCTTTGCAGGTGTTGGGAGGTTCAAAGCGGGATACTATTAAGCTGATGCGATCGCTCAGAATGCTGTAGCACACGTCGTACATGTCGGGAGTTTCAGGGCCAACGCATGGCAGACAGGTGGTCTTTGATACGACCTAACCAGGAACAGAGGAGAGGATACAGTGGTTACTTATTCATGTAGTGCACATCTCTAATGTGTTTCTCTGATAGGGAAACAAACTGTCACAATTTGCCCAGAGAGCACCAAGACAACTTGCTCCAGGGTGATATTTTATTTTTGTATTGCAAAATAAACAAAATTACATTGCATAGCTTCGTATTAATAATCACTCAGTAAAGAGTTAAATAATAGTGTGTCCTTCAGTATGGTCTATACAGAAGTCTAGTGGAGTACTTATATACTTATGTACAGCACTCAACAAGTATACATCGTTACTATGGATGTCTGCTCACAGTATAGTGGTATCTTGGTACACATTAATGCATGAGTGTTCTATATGACACATCAAAAACATCAACACATCAAAAAACACAGTGGTGATGCAAAAGCAAACACTACTACAGAGTCATTAAACATCCTGTACATGTGTACTGTATAATCAGTGCTGGAGTGGATATATAGGCAAAGTAATGGGATACAGACTAGGTGTTCATAATGGTGCTATAGTGGTACTGTAGTGTTATTTCATGTCACTTACCTGACTCGTAGAGATTTGATAATCAAAAGCTTTGGTGAAGGAGGCGTCTGTGAAGAGCTCAGGCATGGGGATGTTTTCTTCAGCAGTCTGCAACCTCAGACCCAGTAGATGTCCCTCTATTCCCTGACCACTGACCACCTGTTAGGGTGGAAAACACACAGTTTATAATTATCCTTATTTCCTTCAACTCTGTCAGATGTTGTAATGCATTTCCTTCCCATTCAGATTCATAAACCTGCTCTGTTCACACCCTTGTTTACTTGCTACTCTTCTGTCTACCCTGTGCTGTATAGCACTTCATGTGTGTCCGACCTGCATGTGTATTTACTATAACCTCCTCTCAGTCATTTTAATTGGACAGTGAAAATTAAATATAAAGAGATGATCATGGATTAGAACCTGGTGTGTGTAAGTTGGGATAATATAGAGAGGCCACTGGGACCTATGTTAAAAATAAGCATCTTGTACATAGCTTTCTATGTACATTTTATATATGCAGCTATTTGGAGTGGATTGCTGCTGAATGAAGTTCTGTTGTGTTTTATTATGCAATTACAACAAATATCTATCATCTAACAAACTGAATCAACACTGAACTGGTTCTTCAAGTGATACTCACCATGTTAGTGTACCACTTGTGTGTTTTTATAGCTTTCTTCAATAAATCAGCCTTCTCTGAGTTCTGTGTGAAACATGAAGACAACAGTGTTACAGCATGATAATGTAAAGCAGCATAATCAATACATCTGATCCATCTGATACCTCAGACCAATCAAAAACAACTGTATGTTATCCGTGCTGAGCACAGAGTCAAGGTCAGTGCTAAGTAACACATTAGGCATAAAGTCAGCACTGAGGGGAATCAAAACTAGAAATGACTATTATTCACAAGATAAGATTCAGCTAGTTACACATAGTTAATGACATAATAGTTGTATCATCACACCTTTATGTTGGGGTCATCAAAGGCCTTGACAAAGTCAGCAGAGGCCTTTGAGTTTGAATGGATGGCAGCTACACGGCCCAGTTTGAACATGCGCAGGGAGGCTGGTTCAAACGTTGGACAGCACTGATGGTGCATCCTGAAAACAAGCAGGAAAAATGTTTTCAGCAAACTCTGTGGTCCAACATCCACACTAATACTGTCACCTGCAAACACATCAGGTTATTTTGTATTCCTCCACAGCCACGACAGTCAGAGCCAGACAAATGTTTTTCTTCAGGTTGTCAGTCCATCTTGTGCTCTCACTGTGGACAGGATATCTGACACCCCATAGAAACTTATTCTCATTTAGCAAGTACGAAAGTGGTAGTCAATCAGTATTGACCTCACAAAAGACTATTTAGCCATCCAGTTGGCTGATGACCACATCCCTCTGTTTTCTGACTGGTAAATTGGTATAATGTGAGAGCTTCAATGTCAGCTCCAGGGTTGGATACAGCCGGACTGGAAGATCATATAATATATACAGTCTGTCTCCACACTCACCTGTAGTAGGCTAGCTGTATAGCCATCTGTACAAAAGCATCTGGGCTCATCTTGAGGGCCTTCAGGGTGTTCTTTCCAAAGTGCTTAAATGTGGTAATTCTCAGGGTCAGGTCTCGAACCATTCTGTGGAGGTGGGGATGGGAAAAGTGTCAGCATATCTCTGTGTCTATACACTGTACATGCAAACTAAACCTAACAATGGTCAAAACCTATTTAGAATTATTTTGTATTATACAAGTGAGACTGGCTACTTCAGTACCCAGTGAATTGAGATTTTAAGCCTTCTACAATAGCCCTGGATCAGTGATACCTTCTCTGAAGAACCTTGTGGCTGAGCTTATTATTAGTTTGTTGTGCTATGGTGCTAGCGACAGTTGTTTGAATACTGATGCTGCAGCGCACCAAGCTCCATGCCAAAGTGACAACATCCTCAACATACCTACAGCCTCTGTGCACAACATATTACTTCCAATAAAATGTACCAACACAGCTAATGTACTCAGACTGACATTCCTATGAGCGTGCTCGCCTGGTTCATAGACCTCTGTTCATATGCCTCGATCATACAGTTACTTTCTAAGCTGTCATGTTAAATTGGAATACGACCTCTGTCACCCATCAGCATTACTTAACATTACATCTATATTTGGATGAATACACACATCACAGTTAACATCCAAAACCAAAGTCCAGAGAGTAAGAGTATGGAGGTCATGGTGGTGGATGGGGAAGTTGCACCTGCAGATGTTCATCTGACCATGTGACACTGGAGCTACTGCTGCATGTGGCTGTTCACACAGCAGCACACTGGGTTTGTATGTTTTAATGTAAGTTAAAACTGTGCTCACTTGTCTATGTGCTGCTTGGCCTCCTCAATGTCCTTCTTGATCTCAGGTGTAATGTTGAAGTGTAGTTTCTGGGGCATGGGCAAAGGCTCCTCTGGTGACCGAGTCCTCTCTGGCTTCATCCTGTTTCCAGGATGAACAGAAATGAGATGTGAGACAGAACAAACTCTAATTCGGCAAAGAACAAAAATCCACCACCGACTGTGGTTTATAAAAATATGGACATCTGACGACTGAGTAGCCTTCGTATTTGAAACTATTTGGTTTATATTCACATGTCAGCACAAACGTCTAATGTTGAGGAGACTTTAACCCATATCACCATCTTTTCCTTAACCTTGCCAACTGTTATTATAGTAACGAAGGTAAGGTAAAATAAGGTATTATTGTAACCATGACAACTAAGGTCAGATGTGCCTGCTATCAGAAGGGCACTATTACAGGAGACACATCTGTGGGCTGAACAGCCCCTCCTCTCTGTGAACACTCTGAAGCCTTTTTTAAACAGAGATCCCGCTATATTGCTGTTAAGGAAGACCCCTCATTATGGCGGCTCAGCTTGTTTACACTGAACCATAACAATAAATATTCAAAATTCTGAAGTTTTAACAAAATTTTAAAAGCAAAATAACTTCAATTACCACACATACACACAAAAATGAAATGTGAAAAGTAGCCTACCCATCCCTACATTCCACACAGTGGGTTTGGTGAGTAGCTGAACAGATACAGAGATGATTGTGCATTGTGTGTTGCCTACACATTGTCTCACTGCTGAAATTTCAATCTGAAAAAAGCCAGCATCTACAATAGCTCATTAACTGCTGGTCTACTCACATGAATGTTACAGAAAGGTCGCCCAACCCCATACAGACTGTACCATCCGCGGCAGAGTGTAAGCCGTTTGCACCACACGTCCCATCTTCTCCGATAATTATCTGACAAAGGCATAAGACACACAAACCAAACATTAGCCTCATATCCCAACTCCCCACTGGTCTGTTAGTGTGACTATGTTGCTCATATTAGCTTGGAAACCTTGACTTCATACAACATACGTGAAGAGTGAAAAGAGCAAGTCACAGTGGGATGAAGTCTGCAGCTGTATTGCTCTCTGGAGGGAAATGATGATTCAGGTCTCCAGCATCATGATACACATTATTATTATTTGCTTATGACATATCACCTGTAATCCTTTGTCAAACCATCGATTCCCACTGTTGCACTGACTGCCTCCTCCATGCAGGATCTGCAGAATGGCACTCTGTCGCATCGCATCAGGCTTTTGGGCCTTGGCATTGTCCAAACACACTGTGAAGATGCTCCTCTCAATAGCTGACAGCGATTCTCTGTTAGTATCATCTGGACAGGGACATGCACAGAAAGCAAATATCTTGTTCCTGTGTGATCACGCTACAGCAGTGGCAACAATATCTCAAGCTTCTACTTTCACATGGTCAATCAGGGAAAACTTCACATGCCATTCACATGTTATTTAGAATGGATGTTTTTGAAATGAGTCACCTGTCTATGTAGATGTTGAGTAGGCCAACACCCAGGTATGCAGACCAGTTTTACCCTCTCATGACCGCATGAAGTGTCACATCAGGTCAGTGGTTCTTCTGGAGTAACTCACCCTGAATGAGACAGTTGTATGTCCTGCTCCAGATGTCTCGGTACTGTGTGGTGAGGATACCGACAGGCTCCGTGGTGGTGTGTGGTGAGGCTTTACAGATCCTCTCTAACTGGACGTAGATCTGATCAGCTGTCAGCAGAGTCCCGTCACTATTATGCACGTCCAGCACAAAGAACTGAATGAAGGGGAGGACGCAGGAGAAAGAATGGATTACAGACTCAGCAGATATGTGTGTGTCCATCTGTATATGCATACTATATAAATATGTAGCTGCATATAATTATATATAATTTATAGTTGGGAGGTCATGAACAGTTTGATTGTGCCAGATGACCTCTGTGATGGAACCCTGACCTGGCCGTTATGCACCACACTGATGTGTTTGGGGGCATTGGGTGTCTTGGCGTGGAACATCTGAGAGTCCGTCTTCAGACCAGGGATCCGGCAGGATGACACCACCTGGCTGTACTGCTTCATACACAGCGGCCTCCCTCCCATGTGCTCCACTGGTACTGTATCACTACAAAACATACCCTCATTACACAACATGTACAACTCAAGCTGCCTCATGCACTGGATGCTGAGGCCTATTTTAAGTGATATGGGGCTGCTGCCATCTTGACTCAACTGTAGCCTCTTTGTCTAGGCAACAATTTAGTCAAAAGCAACTGGGCTTGTATTTGTCTATGAAGATGTTTCGCCTCTTATCCAAGCAGCTTCATCAGTTCGTAAACGCATCGGTCTGACTAGTCCTCACTAGTCTGACACACAGTGGAGAAAGAACCAGGTATTTAACCTCTTGTGGGAGTGTTTTCACAAAGTACTATTGGGTGTTCCCAAAAGTGTTTGTGTTAGTTGTAGTTTCACTCAACCATTGTTGGAGTCACATGAGACCTCTTTGTGAACGACCGTCGTTAGTACCACCCGAGACCCAGGTGGACGACTGTCGTTAAGAGTCATGTGAGTTAGAGGTGTTGATTCTCCTTGGTATTAGTGAAAGGGCAGCATTGTAGATGGGGGATAGATGGTGTCTCAGACCTCCTCCCCTGTTAAGAGATGGTTTCTCCACTTTTGTATAGATAGCCTCTTTCAGGTCATAGTATGTGGTCATAGATGATGCAGTGTTTTTAAGAAACCTTTGTTACAGCTGACATTTTAAAATGTGCACTTAAGACAAGTTGTCTTGGCTAGATACAAGAAGAGCATCAGACCAGGATAAGGCTGGTCTGTTAATGAGCATGAGGTTACACTCCAAGTACAAGTACAGATATCTGGAAAAATGATGACTATTTAAAATCAGTACTCACTTGTAAACCATTGCACTTGCATTCAGGAGACCTGATGCAAGTTCAGCAGCAAACCTATACAAGGAAAACAAAGTAAGGAGAGTTTAGTCCCTTCCACAGGTCAGTCTTGAGTAGAACAACACCACTACAGACTCACTGATGGCAAAGGCAGCAGATGAAGTCTGGTGTGGGCACTCTCTGGTTCTGCTTGTTCTAATTCATTAACAGCACAAAACTTCATCTTTAGTAGTCAACATCTCAGTTAGCTGAGTTTCTGTCATTGTGAATTCATCATCGTGTCTGTGTTTATTCACACCAGCAGCAGCAGCAAGAGAACAGCCTGATCATAACAAACTGATCTGAACAGGGTAAAACCATCTAAACTTTCCTTTACATCAGAGCAACAAATAAACTTTCATTGTTATCAAGTTCTAAAAATGAAGGTCACATCCAATATGTGTGCGTGTGTTTACCTCATTTGGTCCTGTTTACTCTCGAAGTCCATGTGGGGAAGGACTGTGCCATGGTTTGAAAAAACTGCCAGCGGCTTCCTTTTGTCCAGAAACTCACACTTGATATAGCCCTCTGTCAACTGCAGAAAGACAGGAGTGACTGAGACAAGCTCTCTCTTCATGGTGTTTTTACTTCATGTAAAATGATCTTGAATTTTACATGATCTTCTCCCAGTCTGAGGGTGATATAAATTACATCTACATGAGGTGATGACAGTAACATGCTCTAATCTTCTGCAGGATACAACTGTAACTGTATGAAGTGTAGGATGCTGTGCAGCGTGGCAACTTCCAAGTCTCTATTCTAGTTGAAATGATCATAGCTGTGATTACTGCTGGCAATGACAGTAAAAATGCTTTTTCCGAACTACAGAGAGACTAGTTTTCCTTAGGACTGGTAGTCCTGAAGAATGTCATATGAAAAGTCAAATGTGTTCATATAGTTGTCGTGCTCACCCAGTTGTCAGTGTTGCTTGCTTTCTTCTCCAGGCCTCTCTGCAGTCTCTCTCCAACCCCCCCTGGTTTCAGAAAGTCCTCCATCAGCTTCTCCGTGTGTTTCAGCTCATGCGGCTCCACAATGGGCTCCAGGAAGCTGAGGTAGAGCTCACAGGTCTGCTTCAGAGGGGGCACGGGCAGACTGGGCAACGTGCTCTGCTGAGTCAGGTTTCTGCCAGCAACCAGAGCAGCTGCTGCTGGTGTCACTGATGGACAAGGTTTCATCTTGCTCATCTTTGCCTTAGAGATAAGAATACACTTTGATACGAATGTAACAGTGTGTATGTGCGTGGGTGCGT